>JAHLJT010002630.1:2620616-2645396 GCA_031308135.1 Acheta domesticus
TGCGTGGACCGCTTACCACCCATACGGGCAGTTGATGCCTACATGTGTTAAATGTTCGTTCAATTTCCGGCACCGGAATGAACCCGGGCCTCCCGGGTGAGAGCCGGGTATCCTAGCCACTAGACCATGCCGGAGCTGTCGGCCAATGCAAACACGCATGCCATGTCAGATACGAATGTTGATGCTAACAGTACTTTTAATAATATGTTTAAAATATCGATTTCCGGCACCGGGAATTGAACCCGGGCCTCCCGGGTGAAAGCCGGGTATCCCTAGCCACTAGACCATGCCGGACTTGTTACCGAGGGGAACACATGCCACAGAGAAAGGGCGGTGGTCGATGCGAACATGCCTAAAATAATTTGCTCCAAACGAATTTCCAGCAACGCAAATGGAACCCAGGAAGAGCCGGGTACCCTGTTGTTAGCGAAGGGATACCGACGACAGACCGAAACATGATTGTCACGCAAGCGATGTGTTAAATGTTTTTCGTCATCATTATTTTCCATACCGGGAATTGAACTCTGGTAGTTACTTTAACAATAAGTGATGCGAAATGGCTACATTTTTCTTTTTCAAATTGGCACACACAAAGGTAAACGATTTTTTCCCCCGGCATTATTCGTTTTCTCAGACAGTCCTTACGGTCATTATTGGTAAGATTGTAAACATTCAATAAGCACATCGACATTGCATCTTACGCATATGTGAGCACTCCCTTGTGGGAAAGAGCACATCCTTCTTTCAGTTGCATTCTTTGTTGTCCAATGATCCCTTTTCCTCATACCGGACTTCCCGCATAACACCGCTGCTTGGCTGTGGTGTCGCTTTCCTTGGGAGGGACGACAATTGGTACTGTCAACAATGACATTGTTATCCGCACCCAAGTTTCAAAAGCAAAATCCCTCCTTGCAAAAGCCAAGCCATTCATTCACAGCAGCTGAGTCGAAACAAAATTTTGCAAATGGCAATACCATTTCTTAGAACGTGTGTCGTATTTTATATCCACCCCTGGATTGATCAGATGAACCAACCCCCCCCCCCGATTGCCTTGTTGTATTCATTTTACTAAACTTGGTTCAGGTCGCCCATTTGTTTTGTCAGGCCACGCTCATGTCGGGCACTCGTTGCCTCGATTTGGACAAATTGCCTTTTGCGTTCCAAGAATTATCTTCATTAAAATCGAATGTTTCGTTATCAGAACTGCTTACTTGCACCTTAGCTCCTCGCCATAACACGCCTGGTACAATCTATTTCGGATTGTTCTGCTTAATCTCCCTTTCTCCTTTGGCAACGTTATCAACATCGGTCTCATACGCATTGTTTGGTGACCCGAGAAGCAAAGGTTTCTAGAAAGAGGACAAGAAAATAAGCACTCATGCATACCTAGCGTATGAAAAATTCGACACCATTGTTTTCTGCATTGCAGTTCTCGCCACAAGTCGCACATTTCAAAAGCACACTAAAAAGAGAAATGTCGCCGCATGCATTGCAGGGGTGAATAGTCAGAAATGGACGTTTGATAAATTATTAATAATCAACCTAACGAGAGCCTAATGTTTGCGATTCTTCTTGCGTAACGTTCGATTTTCTTTACATTGCTCGCCATTTCCATTGAAAGTACACCAATGTCCCAACGCAGAGTCAACGTAACGACAAAGTATAACCGTCAAGACACCGTTTCGAAACGAAGAGAAAGAAATTAACGCATCTCTGTAAAATTGCAAGGCACAAGTTGCGCCATTTGCATTTTGTTTCATCGATACTGTTCTTTAGAGGGTAGAACATTTCGACCAAAATTGGCTTCCGGCACGGGAATCGAACCCGGGCCTCCCGGGTGAAAGCCGGTATCCTAGCCACTAGACCATGCCGGAATTGTTACCAATGGGTACGCATGCCACGCGGAAATAAGGTTTTGGTGTTAACACGTGCTAAACATTTTGTACAAAATGATTTTTCCGGCACGGGAATTGAACCCGGGCCTCCCGGGTGAGAGCCGGGTATCCTAGCCACTAGACCATGCCGGATTTGTTACCGTCCGGTAGGCGTGCCACACGAAAATACGGTCGTTAGGGCGATAGTTTTAATTAATTTTTCGCTCAAATTATTTTCCGGCACCGGGAATTGAACCCGGGCCTCCCGGGTGAGAGCCGGGTATCCTAGCCACTAGACCATGCCGGACTTGTGAGTGCGTGGACCGCTTACCATCCATACGGGTCAGTTGATGCCTACATGTGTAAATATTTCGTTCAATTTCCGGCACCGGGAATTGAACCCGGGCCTCCGGGTGAGAGCCGGGTATCCTAGCCACTAGACCATGCCGGAGCTGTCGGCCAATGCAACACGCATGCCATGTGAGATACGAATGTTGATGCTAACCAGTACTTTTAATAATATGTTAAAAATATCGATTTCCGGCACCGGGAATTGAACCCGGGCCTCCCGGGTGAAAGCCGGGTATCCTAGCCACTAGACCATGCCGGACTTGCTACCGAGGCGAACACATGCCACAGAGAAAGGGCGGTGTCGATGCGAACATGCCTAAAATAATTTGCTCCAAACGAATTTCCAGCAACGCAAATGGAACCCAGGGAAGAGCGGGTACCCTGTTGTTAGCGAAGGGATACCCGACAGACAGAAACATGATTGTCAACGCAAGCATGTGTTAAATGTTTTTCGTCATCATTTATTTTCCATACCGGGAATTGAACTCTGGTAGTTACTTTAACAATAAGTGATGCGAAATGGCTACATTTTTCTTTTTCAAATTGGCACACACAAAGGTAAACAATTTCCCCCCCCCGGCATTATTCGTTTTCTCAGACAGTCCTTACGGTCATTATTGGTAAGATTGTAAACATTCAATAAGCACATCGACATTGCATCTTACGCATATGTGAGCACTCCCTTGTTGGAAAGAGCACATCTTTCTTTCAGTTGCATTCTTTGTTGTCCAATGATCCCTTTTCCTCATACCGGACTTCCCGCATAACACCGCTGCTTGGCTGTGGTGTCGCTTTCCTTGGGAGGGACGCAATTGGTACTTCAACAATGACATTGTTATTCCGCACCCAAGTTTCAAAAGCATAATCCCTCCTTGCAAAAGCCAAGCCATTCATTCACAGCAGCTGAGTCGAAACAAAATTTTGCAAATGGCCAATACCATTTCTTAGAAGGTATGTCGTATTTTATATCCACCCCTGGATTGATCAGATGAACCAACCCCCCCCCAATTGCCTTGTTGTATTCATTTTACTAAACTTGGTTCAGGTTCGCCCATTTTGTTTTGTCAGGCCACGCTCATGTCGGGCACTCGTTGCCTCGATTTGGACAAATTGCTTTTGCGTTCCAAGAATTATCTTCATTAAAATCGAATGTTTCGTTATCAGAACTGCTTACTTGCACCTTAGCTCCTCGCCATAACACGCCTGGTACAATCTATTTCGGATTGTTCTGCTTAATCTCCCTTTCTCCTTTGGCAACGTTATCAACATCGGTCTCATACGCATTGTTTGGTGACCGAGAAGCAAAGGTTTCTAGAAAGAGGACAAGAAAATAAGCACTCATGCATGCCTAGCGTATGAAAAATTCGATACCATTGTTTTCTGCATTGCAGTTCTCGCCACAAGTAGCACATTTCAAAAGCACACTAAAAAGAGTCATGTCGCCGCATGCATTGCAGGAGTGAATAGTCAGATATGGACGTTTGATAAATTATTAATAATCAACCTAACGAGAGCCTAATGTTTGCGATTCTTCTTGCGTAACGTTCGATTTCTTTACATTGCTCGCCATTTCCATTGAAAGTACACCAATGTCACAACGCAGAGTCAACGTAACGACAAAGTATAACCGTCAAGACACCGTTTCGAATCGAAGAGAAAGAAATTAACGCATCTCTGTAAAATTGCAAGGCACAAGTTGCGCCATTTGCATTTTGTTTTATCGATACTGTTCTTTAGAGGGTAGAACTTTCGACCAAAATTGGCTTCCGGCACCGGGAATCGAACCCGGGCCTCCCGGGTGAAAGCCGGGTATCCTAGCCACTAGACCATGCCGGAATTGTTACCAATGGGTACGCATGCCACGCGGAAATAAGGTTTTGGTAATAACACGTGCTTAAACATTTTGTACAAAATGATTTTTCCGGCACCGGGAATTGAACCCGGGCCTCCGGGTGAGAGCCGGGTATCCTAGCCACTAGACCATGCCGGACTTGTGAGTGCGTGGACCGCTACCACCCATACGGGTCAGTTGCTGTCTACATGTGTAAATTTTTCGTTTAATTTCCGGCACCGGGAATTGAACCCGGGCCTCCCGGGTGAGAGCCGGTATCCTAGCCACTAGACCATGCCGGACGTGTGAGTGCGTGGACCGCTACCACCCATACGGGTCAGTTGATGTAATGTGTTAAATGTTGCGTTAATTTTCGGCACCGGGAATTGAACCCGGGCCTCCCGGGTGAAAGCCGGGTATCCTAGCCACTAGACCATGCCGGACTTGCTACCGAGGGGAACACATGCCACAGAGAAAGGGCGGTTGTCGATGCGAACATGCCTAAAATAATTTGCTCCAAACGAATTTCCAGCAACGCAAATGGAACCCAGGGAAGAGCCGGGTACCCTGTTGTTAGCGAAGGGAGCACCCGACAGACAGAAACATGATTGTCAACGCAAGCGTGTGTTAAATGTTTTTCGTCATCATTTATTTTCCATACCGGGAATTGAACTCTGGTAGTTACTTTAACAATAAGTGATGCGAAATGGCTACATTTTTCTTTTTCAAATTGGCACACACAAAGGTAAACAATTTCCCCCCCCGGCATTATTCGTTTTCTCAGACAGTCCTTACGGTCAGTATTGGTAAGATTGTAAACATTCAATAAGCACATCGACATTGCATCTTAGGCATATGTGTGCACTCCCTTGTTGGAAAGAGCACATCTTTCTTTCAGTTGCATTCTTTGTTGTCCAATGATCCCTTTTCTCATACCGGACTTCCCGCATAACACCGCTGCTTGGCTGTGGTGTCGCTTTCCTTGGGAGGGACGCAATTGGTACTTTCAACAATGACATTGTTTATTCCGCACCCAAGTTTCAAAAGCATAATCCCTCCTTGCAAAAGCCAAGCCATTCATTCACAGCAGCTGAGTCGAAACAAAATTTTGCAAATGGCCAATACCATTTCTTAGAAGGTATGTCGTATTTTATATCCACCCCTGGATTGATCAGATGAACCAACCCCCCCCCCAATTGCCTTGTTGTATTCATTTTACTAAACTTGGTTCAGGTTCGCCCATTTTGTTTTGTCAGGCCACGCTCATGTCGGGCACTCGTTGCCTCGATTTGGACAAATTGCCTTTGCGTTCCAAGAATTATCTTCATTAAAATCGAATGTTTCGTTATCAGAACTGCTTACTTGCACCTTAGCTCCTCGCCATAACACGCCTTGTACAATCTATTTCGGATTGTTCTGCCAAAATCTCCCTTTCGCCTTTGGCAACGTTATCAACATCGGTCTCATCGCATTGTTTGGTGACCCGAGAAGCAAAGGTTTCTAGAAAGAGGACAAGAAAATAAGCACTCATGCATGCCTAGCGTATGAAAAATTCGATACCATTGTTTTCTGCATTGCAGTTCTCGCCACAAGTAGCACATTTCAAAAGCACACTAAAAAGAGTCATGTCGCCGCATGCATTGCAGGAGTGAATAGTCAGATATGGACGTTTGATAAATTATTAATAATCAACCTAACGAGAGCCTAATGTTTGCGATTCTTCTTGCGTAACGTTCGATTTCTTTACATTGCTCGCCATTTCCATTGAAAGTACACCAATGTCACAACGCAGAGTCAACGTAACGACAAAGTATAACCGTCAAGACACCGTTTCGAATCGAAGAGAAAGAAATTAACGCATCTCTGTAAAATTGCAAGGCACAAGTTGCGCCATTTGCATTTTGTTTTATCGATACTGTTCTTTAGAGGGTAGAACTTTCGACCAAAATTGGCTTCCGGTACCGGGAATCGAACCCGGGCCTCCCGGGTGAAAGCCGGGTATCCTAGCCACTAGATCATGCCGGAATTGTTGCTAATGGGTACGCATGCCACGCGGAAATACGGTTTTTGGTAAATACACGTGCTAGACATTTTGTACAAAATGAGTTTTTTCCGGTAGCGTGAATTGAACCCGGGCCTCCCGGGTTAGAGCCGGGTATCCTAGCTACTAGACCATGCCGGATTTGTTACCGTCCGGTAGGCGTGCCACAGGAAAATATGGTCTTTTAGGGCGATAGTTTTAATTATTTTTCGCTCAAAAATTATTTTCCGGCACCGGAATTGAACCGGGCCTCCCGGGTTAGAGCCGGGTATCCTAGCCACTAGAACCATGCCAGACTTGTGAGTGCGTGGACCGCTTACCACCCATACGGGTCAGTTGATGTCTACATGTGTTAAATGTTGCGTACAATTTCCGGCACCGGGTTATTGAAGCCGGGTATCCTAGCCACTAGACCCAGCTGTTGGCCAATGCAACACGCTTGCTATGTGAGATACGAAGTGTTGATGCTAATCAGTGTTTTTAATAATATGTGTTAAAAATATTGATTTCCGGTGCCGGGAATTGAACCCGGTACTCCAGTTTGGGAATTTAGCCACTAGTCCATAACGGAATTGTTACCGGTCTTTACGCGTGCTACGGGGATATATGGTCGTTATTGCGTCAGCGTTTAAATTTTTTTTTATTTAGAATATTTTTTTTCTCTTTTCTTTTTACTTGAAAGTTTCTTGTTCTACTTGAGTTATTTCTTTTATTTGTATGTAGTGTTTTTTATTTTAGTTGTCCAATTGCATTCTTTCTCAAGCTGTATGATCTTAACAGCTGAATCGACGCAATCTGTTAGTTTTGGCGAATACCATTTATCTGAACGTTTGTTGTTTTGAATGTCTGTTTTTAATTTACTACTTTTTGTTAAGGCCTACTCAATTGGTTTTTTTATGGTACTCTCAGTATCTGTCACATGATGACTTTTTTTGTGCACTATTTGTCAGTATTCTTGTATTTCAGGCAACAGGGTCTCTATACGCTTGTTAATTTTTTTGCTTGTTTGGAATAATATGTTTTAATTGATGATGTAAAAATAGCTAAGTTATCTGTGTGTTCGAAAGGACTGCAGTTTGTGAAGAAGTTCTACCTAGGAAGCTTTGGAATTCAGAATGACTCATGAGATGAAAATAGTTTCTGAGAATTGACAAATATCTTACAATCATGTGATGAGTGAAGGATTCTGCGGATAATATATATTGGAAAAAGTTCTGAAATTACTGATGATTAGCAATATTCTCAAGTAAATCTCCACATGAAGGAATGAATCCTGTAGTCCAAGTTCTATCTCACTGACCACTCTCGTGCATATATTTTTATCTATTTTTAATTATTTGTTCTAGATCATATATTGTTTTATATTATATTAGTACATTTATTGAAGTATGTAATTAACTAAGTTCTATTTTTTATTTTTCTTAATTGAATTGAATTATTTTACGTGGCGAGACTCAGGTCCTCCGTCTGACTACGAAAATTTTGCTACACGCATTTCCCCGGATAGAGCGGAAAGAAGGCATTACTGGGGACGAAACCGGAGATTTGAATTTAGTTCAGGGGCTTCATTTAGGCTTGAGGATAGTAAATCTACTAACATGGGACAGCTTTACTTCCCCTCCGAAGGAAGGCGTACGAAGGATTTTTTCACCCCTAAAAATCCACGGCTTTGATTGGGTTTGAACCCGCGAACTTGAGTACATCAGTCCGTTACGCTAACCGCCACCCCACCGCCGCCGCGGAAATGTGAAAAAAGTTTCATATTTCTTCTTTCCAAAGTGTTCAAATTCAATTTGTATTTTAATTGAATCCAAAACATTTAAATCTTAATTTCTGTTTAAAAATGTAATTATTTATGTAAACCTTTTCTCCCTACTTTCGTACCATCATTGGTACACTGTTCGCCTACTGCCGCGTCGGCGCGCAGCGTCCTATTTCTTCGCGGCTCGGCTCGGAGCAGGAGAGCAAATTTTAATGATGTCACAGAGTATAGTGTTGGCATGACTGATCAAGATTTTTGTTAACAGGTCCCGGCAGTTTCTTTGCGTCGTTTTCCGGCACGCGATTACAGTACTTTGTTTTCTTACGAAACAGTGCGAGGAAATAAAAAAAACAAGCATAATATTTTTAACGTTCTTCTACTTTGAGTTTTTCATGGGCGTTGTGTATTTTTTTTATAATAGTGTAGTTGAGCACACTATGTTCATTTTTGTTGAAATAACTACCCTACTGTTTTGAAATTTATCTTCAGTGTTACTGTTTATTGCGTATTTGTTATAATGATATATCTTTTCCACATAATACGCTGATTTAAATTATACACTGTGACCGATAAAGATAATTATTGATATTATTATTATTACTAAATGTCACAGTCATATGAATGGGAAATTGGCGGTCTGGGATGAGGAAGGTCCAGAAATTTGAGATCCCAGGAAATGTACCCGTTCGTTGGTTTGCCGCTGCCAGCCAACATGGTCGAAACCCCACTGACAACCTCGCCTTCTCTCTCTCTCTCTCTGTCTTTCTCTTTCTGTGTCTTTTTCTCTCTCCCTCCTGGACCGCGCGCGTCCTTCACCTCGTAAAGAAACTCCACAAACAAGCCCCAAAACCCATCGCCGGTTTTTGATTGCCCCGACGCCGAAAACACAATCCAACGTCGTTATACCCCGTGTCCGCGGGGCAGTGGTGGTGGTGGTGGTAGTGGAGTTGGAAAGAGAGAGAGAGAGAGAGAGAGAGACGCAGCAACACACGCCAAGCAGGTGCGTGAGCGTCCGAACGCACGCACGTACAGGCACACACACACACACACACACACACACACACACACACACACGCGTGCCTGCGTGTATTTGCGTGCGACGCAAACTCCATTGCGGGCCGGGCGTCTGGGTGGTGGCGGCGGTGGCTCCAGCCCCAGTCAGCGAGGGGGGGAAAGGGAGGGGAGAGAGGAGGGGTTGCTCTGGCACAAGAAAGAGAATGACTAACGACTCGCAGTGGCAGAGCGGCAATCGTGTTTTCGGTCTCCATGGGAACGCAAGTTAACGTCGTCAACAATGCAGGCCGTCCAGGCCCGGCGACATTTTGTTCGAGTTTGTGTTAGTTTTCATTTGCGATAATGGACTAAGTGTATTTACATCATAAAGTGCGTCGGCTGTCTGTGTGCGCACGCGGCGGCGGTGGAGAGGGTGGGCGGCGTTGGCGGTGGCGGCGGGGGCGGGGGCGGGGGCGGGGACGAGGAGGCGGTGGCGGTTGCGGCCGTGCGGGTGTAGGAGGCTGCGGCGGTTTTGAAGGAGGGTACGGCAGCGGGATGAGGGTGGTGATGGGCCTGGGGGGGGGGGGAATTGCATGCAGCGTTGCGACGTATGGTCGAGTTTTGGTGTCGAGAGTTGCGGTCACGCTGGTAGATGGCGGCGATGCAGGTTCGGTCCGTTTCGGCGGAGAAAGTTGAACCCTCGCGGGCGTTGGCTGTCGCGGCTTTGGAAGTAGAGACGTGGCGATGGGAGGCGATGACCGATTTTAGAGGGTGACGAGATATGACGTCACAAGTAATGAAGGTAGGGGGAACGTAAGAGGGGCCGGGTACGTCGGAGAGTGGTGGTAGTAATGGAATGTAGCTGGTTATTTCGAAACGCAAATGAAATGGGGAACTTATTAATGAATGATGCTCTTGAAGATGACAAAGGCAACAGAGGGGGAGGTTCGTGGCTTAATGACTAACGCATTTGCTTTTGGCTGCTGCGGCCCGGGTTCGATCACAGACCAATCCACGTGGGATTTGTAGCGTGCGAAACGAGCACACAGCAGGTTTCTCGGCGTGCGTCCGTTTTATCTGGCTCACCTTCCAACATTCCTCCGTCTTTATGCACCTCATTGATTGATTGATTATTTGTGATTCCGGGCGCGTCAACTGCTAAGTTCATTAGTCCCGTGAGTGTAGTGCGTGTTTTCTCTCGGGAGGTGGCGATGATCTTCCCCCGGTGGATGGCGAGATCCGGCGCCGTCCAGCCGTCGGCTAGCGAGGTTTTCCCCAACATGGTATCTCCCACCTGCGGGGCAACGCACCAACCGGGACACGCTCTACGCTCCCGGCATGTGTAGTAGTGTACTGCATGTTAGTGTAAGTGTGTCTAAAAAGGGGTGAGGGTAAAGCACGGAAGAGGAAGGAAAGAACGCGGACCGTGACTTGTTTGTTAGGGTACTGTTCTGGCCTTCGCCTGGTGTTGATCGGAGAAACCACGGAAAACTACCGAGCAGAGCAGCCGGCCGCTAGAATCTCCTCCAGACAACGACTGAATTCGATCTAGCAGACAAGCTAATGTCGAAAATCTTGCTACCGTCGAAACTGGGACCTCCCGGTCGGAGACATTGCAGTGACATCAGTTTCACGCACCTCAACTTTATCAACTCATTAGATCATCACTCAGGCACACACGACCTCAGAAGATGATGGGTCCCAAAATCCCAATGAACAAATAAGTAAATAAATAATCTCGATCAGGAAGCCGAATGATAGTGACAAGGGAGTGATAGAAAGGAAGGCTGGTAACTGCAAGGAAGGTGAACTCAAGTCTCCAAACGGGCTAGTTTTTAGATGAATTGCACCTTCTCATAAGCAAAATTTCATCTTCAAATGAGAAGGCGTGATGCACATTCGTTGCTGGCCAGTCATAGGAAAATTTTTATGTCTGTTGAGAGAGGTGTCAAAGAATTTGGGACGATATTGAAGTCTCATGGGGAACTTTTATTCGTAAGCGAAGGTGCCATCTCCAGCCAACTAATAAATAATAATATAAACAATAATAATAAAATATATAAACAAATAATATAACAAATAATATATAAACAAAACTTAAGAGAATAAATGTGTTCCGCCTTTCATTCTGAATGTTTCTTTCAACTTTAAACGGTTATAGTGATGGTGATAGAAGACCAGGGAAAGGTATGAAAGGAGTCGTATTACACGGTACCACAATGAATGGAAAATGTTCAATACAAAAGTCTCCTGTCGGATATTTTACGATTCCGAGAAAACGGTAGTTTTTTTTCTTTTACAGCATACCCTGGATCAAGAAAGATTCCAGAGCTTCAAATTGCTTGAGATGAAAATTGCAGTGTTTAACCACCTACAACGAATGATATCATCCATTTCCTCGTTCAGTTTCTCTCAAAATTTCAGCTACCATTGTTTCCACCCAAACTCCTCAATTGTAATTATTATGAATGTAAATATTTAAGTGGTTAGGCGGAAGAGCAGGCCTTATGGCCTGAGCCTCGCCAGAAATTATTATTATTATTATTATTATTATTATTATTATTATTATTATTATTATTATTATTATTATTCCTCTAAATCACGACTAAAGATATTATGTGTCGGCTGAATATAAAATCTACTCCAGGTTGCAACCAGCTACCTAAGGAGCAGATCTAGGGACTGTCGGTGCTTCTACAATACTTGTGGGTAACTGATTAGGTAATAAAATGTGGGCTGTTCCAAATAAAGCGATTTCTTGCACTTCCCAGTCTTTTGAATTACCTGGGAGTTTAGACAAGTTCTTGCACAAATTTTGCGGAACAAATCCCAGAGCTCCGATAACTATCGGGACGACCTGTGCTTTTACGCCCCACATTCGACTGATCTCGATTTCCAAACTCTTGTATTTAAGACGTTTCTCTGCCTCCTTGGTAACGACGTTTTGATCGCAAGGTACAGCAACATCCACAAGTAAACACGATTTGTTCTCCAAATCCCGGATGACTATGCGGCATTTATCATCTTGAGAAATTTTGAGAACCGCTTTATCATAATGTCGTGTACTCAAGGTCTGATATTGGGCAGCTATTACAAGTGCTTCCGATTCTGGCTTCATTCTTCCCCTTTTAAGCCACATAAATGATTGATCTTTATTGATCTGCACCTTGTCCATTCGTTTCAAATATTGTCCGTGGAGTGGTTTGTCTCTCCACGATTTCTTTAACATTTTTTGTGTCTCAAATTTCATCTTGTTGTTATTATTATTATTATTATTATTATTATTATTATTATTATTAAAATTTCTGAATTCAGGATGTTTTTTTGTTCTAACTTTCGAAACCAATTTCTGCGGCATGCTCGCTGTGACCGCCGCTGTTGGGCCTGCCTGCTGATGTGGCGGTTGCATTCGCGATTAACAAACGACACCCTAAAGAGCGCTGGGGGAGGGGGCGGGCGGAGTGGGCCCGATGGATGATTGCGGGGGCGGACGTTGCCGGGCCAAGCGAAAGCGTCGCGTTCGCCTGGATTATAGTGGATTGGCGCTGGGGAATAGTCTGCGGAGGAGTTGATTTGCTCGTCGTTGCTCGAACTGATAGTTAAATTTATCCCTGAACTTTTGTTGTGCTCTGTATCATAAGAACAATAAGTTCCAAGTAGACCGGATATGAACACAATTTTGACTTTTATAATTAATAAAATACATACATAGAAGAGTAACTGATTAGGTAAGCAAAAATGCATATAGAACCAAAATATTTTTTTGTGTGTGGAATTCCGTTGTTTTTGGCCAGGACAATAATTTTAAAAAAGTCTCTAAATAACACAGCAATAGGTAATAAAAAAGGAAGTGGTTTGATTGTAGCCGGCGTCATACATAGTGGAAGAGGTGAGGAGACTTGCAAGGATGAGGTATTCAGTTAGAAGATGGCGTTGGTAGTATGCCGCGGCTGAAGAAATGTGTGTGGTGAAAAGTATGAAGTGTAGAAAGAAAAAGAAAATGTGGGGAGGATCGTAGTTAGAACCGAAAGATTAAGATAATATGGTATTAATAACACAATATATATATATATATTTATATTTATATATACATGCTACATATTTTTTCCGGACTCTAATTATGGTATAAGGCTTAAGCGTTGACCGTCCAACTGCAGCCACTAGATAGTGAAGAAGTGTGTATTTGTATGAGTTTCACATCCAGTTTAACGACGGTTAAAAAAAATAAAATAAAACTCCAACCTCAGCCAACGAAAAGGTGAAAATTACAGAAGCTGTCAATGCGAAATATCAATGTTACAACTAACATAAAATGAACAACCTTGCATAACGGAAAACTCCTTAAAGCAGATGTTTTTCCCCAAACGATTCCAGATAAGGCAGATTTTAATATAAAGTAGATGCTTATCTATATATTCTACTATTTCCAGTTATCTCGTATACGGATGAAGTTCATAGATTTAGACACTTAATAGATACGACGAACTAATATTTTTTGGAACTTGACAGGTATTAGGAACAAAAATGTTTTGAATTTTCACGTAGTCCAGAAAAAAATGTTTGTTAGTTTCAGAAAAATGTATAAGAATTTAGGAAATTCTATTTAATTTCACAAACTATGATGAAATATTTCGCTATATTGCATGAACGGTTCGGACCGGCTGAGGTGGCTCAGGGCATCAACTCATGTCACTGCAGTGGCTCTGACCGGGAGGTCCTAGGGTTCGAATCCCTGAACGGTGGTAGGATTTCGACAGGTCGCATTCAATCGTTGTCTGGAGGGGAATTCTAGCAGCCGGCTGCAATGATCGGTAGTTTCCCGTGGTTTCTCCGATCAACACCAGGCGAATGCGAGCAGTATCCTAACAAACGGGCCACCCACCGCGCGCAATCTTTCGTTTCTCGTCCTCCTCGTATTCTCGCCCCTTACTTACACTTATACGTTCTACACTGCCACATGTCGGGAGCTTAGGGCTTGTCCCGGCTGTGACAGTGCCATTTCGGTGGGAAATATCTGGTGGTGAAAACCCAAGTAGCCAACGTGTAGGTCGGCACCAGATCTCACCTTCGGTCTCCTCCCGAGAAAAAAACATGCAATATACTTTCGGGACTGACGGCCTTGGCAGTTAATGCGCCCGGAATCACTCAATCCTTTAATGGATCGAATAAACTTTAGTTACTTGGTAGCAAAGTTTTCGTAGCCTGGGAGAGATGCTTTCTACGTGTACATTTTGAAGGGTACGATTTTTGCATAGTCTGTTAAATTGTGTTCTCTGCTAGTGATAGACATAGGCATACATGTCTCATATCTCTTTTTCAACGTTTCCGTATTTTCGGCATCGTGAATGAATCAATTATGGTGTGAATTGAATTCAGGTAGTCACTTCGTGAAGTTTGTGACAATGTGGGAAGCAATCACAAGCGTTTTTGCTCTCCCTAACGATCATAAAGTCGTTGACTGTATGAGTGGAATTGTCGCAGAAAATCTCTGCATCATATACCGATTCTCTTGAGGTTGGATAGGACAATGTTACGTTTTTTGTTTCGACGTGACGTGATCAATCAATACCAACTAGAGAGCGAATGGTTGCTAAAGCGATATTATTAAACGTTAAGTAATGATACCTGCAGAAGTGACTGAGGGGCATCAACTGATTTCACTGCCGCGCTTCTGACTAGGAGGTCCTAGGTTCCAGTCACGACGGTGATAGGATTCCACAATACCAGCCAGACAGCTAGGTCGAGTTTAGTCACCGTGTGGAGGAGAATTCTTGCTGCCGGCTGCTCTCATCGGTAGTTTTTCTTGGTTTCTCCGATCAACCCCAGGTGAAGGTCAGAGCAGAGCTCTAATAAACGGACCATGCGCGATCTTTTTTTTCGTTAACCTTGTCTCATCCTCACCACTTTTACTCCCACATTTACATGCACCACACACACAGTATCACAGATCGGGAACTTAGAACCTATCTGGGCTGGGGGTGGTGTCTCCCTGGTGGGAGATACGTGGTTGGGAAAAATCCCCGAAACGTATGTAAAGGTATATTTCACCATTCAGCGGGGGGAGGATCAGCGCAACACCATCTAGACATACAAGGCCTGTGCCCTGCAGTTTTTCAAAGCCAATATGGCGGCTACAAAAGGCCGACTCGTTCGAGTTGAGGCGATTCAGTTGTGTACGTTGAATACCATTTTAACTTTCGAATTGTGGTTATGTAGGTATAGACTGTTGTTGTTAACAGTGAGAATCATGGTGAATAAGAACTGTGTCCCCCAGTGAGGGAATTATGATAAAAAGTGAAGATTGTAAGCTGCTAAGTTCAGTGTTTACTTTCAGATTCGTGAATTACATTTGCGATCATGGGAAATTGAGAAGACTTCAGTATTCTATTGTGATAATGGACTAAAATCAGTGTTCCTTTAAAACATACACGACTGTCCCGTGGAGCTATGCCTTCTTTGTTGCCAAATTGTTGTGCTTACTTGAATGGCCCAAACACTTCTTACAGAGAAAGTTCTCAAAAAAATAAATTGTGTGTTTGCTTGCTGCTATTGAAGAAAGCGCCAAACAAACGTTGCAAGATTAAGTAAAATATCTTTCAGTACTTTTGATGAACTAAGAAGCAAATTGGAGTTGCTTATTTCGATCATTAATAAGGAAGACGTTACTCTTTTTCAACATATTGATTGTAATTGTGCCTCTAAAATTATCAATTAAATTGTGGTGGATAAAGAATCGAAACTCAGTGTTTATATTTGTAAAAAAAGTATTAGAAGTTGGAGGCTCTTCAATATCAGACAGTGTATGTAATTCAAATGAAATTAATGGTGTTTTAGAAAATGTTAGGTTAAAGTTATGTTTTAATACAAGTAGTTATAATAGTCCTCATAATGGTTTTGCATTAATATCAGACCTCTTACTTTAGATCAATACCACAACTTCAAAATTTAACACACCTGTTGTTTTTATACTGGAAAACATGAAACTCCTTACAAAGAAAAGAAGTGCATATCAGTACAGTTCATGTTCTTTCATATTGCCTTGCATGCGATTTACCATATAACCATATTCTTATAAATATTTCAAACATTTAAGGGTTTATCATATTTTCTCATCCTAATACAGTTATGAGATTGTGTTCATTTCGTTAGAACCTCAAATGAAATAAATTGAAATTTTTTTTGAAGCGTACAAGAAGCCAACACTTTTATAAATTAAGTGATAGTGATAAATTAGTGCCTGTCACGAAGGATGAGATACATTTAAAATCAAGACTTCCAAAATATTTTGAAAAAAAGTATGTTCAGAATAGAACAGATAGGATTTCATGTACTGTGCGTTGTAAATGGTGATAACAGATTAATAGAAAGTGCATGCAGCTTTTTTCGCCTGAAGAGGCACACATTTTTATGAACAATCATTCAGCTGAAGAAAGTAAACCTCCTTTCTGTTTCTTTCATAGTGTAATATTGTTGTCTGGTAACCACAATTTGACTTAGCATTTCAGTTTGTATGGCCTTTCAGGCGGCCATCTTGAATGACTGCTCAGGCCTTGTAAAGTATGTCTAGGTGGTGTTTGATCAGCGCCACCTTCACGAGATAAAACGCACACTACACACACGGGACTAATGACCATAGTAGTTGACGCGCCCGTAAGCACGTATCTATAAATGAATTAAGTAATGTTAGTTATAATATCAAGTGGTATCGACATATTTTAAAATATGTGATAGTATTTGCGTTCTGCTCTAAAGTAAAATTTTTGGTAAAACTTAGAGTAAATAACAGAAAAAGTACTGACTTTTTCTAATGCGATATTATAGAGTAGGAACTGCTCGTGCACACAGACCCGTACGAAATGGGAGAGAAGAACGAGTTTTGCTAACGTGGTTACATTTGATTCACTATTCTTCTGTATTCCACTCTTTTTTTTTCCAAATTCGATATTGTCGATTACACAAAGCTAATGGTTCTGCAGATACCAACACCGGTACCGGCGAGATCACGGCAACACTTAACGACTTGAACGTACCGATGGATGGGAGATCGCGGATTCGATTCGGGCAATGTACCTATATTAACTTAATGCGCGCAAGATTTCAATACCACAAAGGTTTTCGATAAGACTAGGTGATTTGGAAAGAATTTAGGGTCAGGGGTTATACATGTTTGACTGGGAATTCCGGACACGCCACAATCACAACTGAAAAAGTCCTGCCTTTCGGGAAGAATTCGAACCCACAGCAGTCCACCTACTTGATCACCAACGGAACATTTTTATTTTTTTAATTTAATAGGTAATTAGAACACATTTATATATAATTTCAATACTTTTTTAACTATGTGGCTAGGCTGAAGGCCTTTAAGCCATTACAATACCTACATCCTACCGCATTCTAACCTTTCAAATTCTGGTATTCACCCCTAATGGTCTCTTCATCGCATCAAAGCCGCGGAAAGTTAGACCATAAGGTACGGCTGAGGAAAAAACCCATGAAGGGGGAAAACCTGCTGTCAGAAGACGAGTACATTCTAAGCTACTAGATTTTTTTCTAAACTATTTATTCATTTTCTGGCGTGGGCATCTTCTCCATCAAGTCTTTGGCCTCCTCAGCCCCTGAAATCAAACAGCGCCACAGAAGATCGGCGCCACACCGGAACATACCACTGGGATTTTAGAAAGGTTTCGTGCAGCCACAGACGGAAACACGTCCCAACACCGTTGCTCCAGCGCTGGAGGGGCAGGATCCCGGGGAGCGTGGCACCTCGGTCCTCAGGCCCCGATGCGGCAGAGCGCGCGCTACAAACGGGCGGAAAACCGCGTTAGGCGCCCACACACACACACACACACACACACACGGACGCACGCTCGCGCGCTCGAGCCGCTCGATCGTCCGCTTGCGAAACCCGCGCAATGGACTTCATTTGTTGAATTGGGTTTGGCGCCGCCCGCTCGCACGCCCACCCGTGCGGTAGCCCCGCCCCCCACCCGCGCCTCCTGCTCGCCAGCCGGACTGCGAGCGCCCGTCGAGCCCCGCGACCGATGCGGCGCGGCGGTTTTCACCGCCTCAGAGGCTGCTTTGTCAGCGGGGCCTGTTAACTCCCGTATGTCGTGGTGAAGACCGTTACAATGGCGCGGTCTCCTTTACCATCTTCTTACAGGAACTAAAATACGAACTGCTGCCATCGGTACTTCAGATGGAAGCAGGGGCGTAATGTTACAAAACAAGCATGGAGGTTTGCGCTTTCTTATACCTGCTTGTAATACACTTGACATACTTTTTTAAATGTTTATTTTACTTTTTGCTCTTACTTTTTCTCGGTCATCTTCTGACATATGAGACACGTTGCTTCTCCATTTCTCTCCGTGAATAAAAATTCGTGCTCGCACTTACCACTGAACTGACGATTCAGATCAGGAAAGACAGCTCGGCCGTCGGGGATTATGCCAGCTTTCCTGGTTCTCATGGGGCGCTGCAGGGCGCGAGGCATGGGCGCAGCGCGAAGGGGCTCAAATGGGGCTCTGCTTTACGCTACCACACAAGCCATCAGTTTAGTGCTCGTTCCGGCCAGGG
This sequence comes from Acheta domesticus, assembly GCA_031308135.1. Lineage (NCBI taxonomy): Eukaryota > Metazoa > Arthropoda > Insecta > Orthoptera > Gryllidae > Acheta > Acheta domesticus. The sequence goes on from JAHLJT010002630.1 coordinate 2,639,042, forward strand.
TGGTTCCCCTTTTGGAGAGCAACCTAAAGAGGGAAGCCACCACCGTTGGGACCCGAACCAGTGCCTTTTAACTCCCATCTAACGTGGTGGAGACTATTACAGTGGCGCCTTCTCCTGCAGCACCTTCTTACAAGAACTAAAACACAAACTGCTTCAAACGTTCGTGGCTTCTGCGTGCGTTCCCGAGACGCAATCAGGCGCGTAATGCTACAAAAGCAAGCATGGATGTTCGCGCTTTCTTCAGCGGTATGTTATATGTATATATTATGAATAATTGAGCATTCAGAAGACACTTTCGCATATATCAGATATCAGTCAATTTTTATGTGCGGACGTTGGCGAACTTGGCCTGCAGCTATACCCGGCGACACTAGCACCACCTACAGTAGCACCCTCCAGCTTTGTCTCCGGTTTTGATGGAGAGTTGCAAGACCCTGATTGTCATTGCCGCGGCAGCGTCCCTCACCGCGAGGTCCTAGGGTTCGAGACAGGACCTTGCAACTTTCCATCAAAACTGGGGACAGAGCTGGAGGGTGCTACTGTAGGAGGTGCTAGTGTCGCCTGGTACAGCCGCTCGAACCCTAGAACCTCCCGGTGATGTTACAGAGACAACGGTGTTGCTTCTGATCTGCAGCGGCCGGTACAGAACAAGAGTGTTCTAATTCGGTAGACAAATTAGGGATAATTTTAGATCAGAGGTGGCCAACTTGTGCCTCATGCGCCAGATGCTTGATGTTTACAAATGGCTTCGCACATTATCCAGTGAATATACCGCAGAACTAAAACATTTGCAAAAAATATGTGCTTCGTAAGAGAACGCCCTACAGTTATGACTAAGCTTTTTCATCAATTCAATTTGTTTGATCACTAAACAGGTTCCCAAATTGCTGATTAAAATTTGACGAATTCCCTTTCCTAACAAACTTTGGGTTCAATGTAAAAAAACCCACCGAAATCTAAAGAGTTCAAAATTATAATTAATTTGTAATGTATATATGCTGTAACACATGCCTTTAATGGCGGCAAAGGGTTATCCCGCCCACAACATGTGGTGGCAGCCAGCGTTTTATATTCTCTAAGTTGCCACGGCTGTGAAATCATTCAAAGAAACTACGTCCGAAAGGTTTTGCATACCCATGTTCCTTTACGACCTCGTCTATGAATAGGTCTTTATACTTTTGTTTCGATTATGTTATCGCCACACAGTGCACCACACCACATAGTGCAATGAAACGAAGAGTTGGAATTAACTTGCACAGCGGGGTAATTTCTTACACCGTGATTTTAGGAATATGCAGACTGAGCAAATTGGGTAGAAACAAAATTTTACATTCATTAATAAACTGTAAATATTACTAACTACTGCAAATTTTATATTCTATTGACATATTCCATTCACGATATATTATCTTAATACACTAAGTGATCAAAAGTATCCGGATACGTGGCTGAAAATGACTTACCAGTTCGTGGCGCCCTCCATCGGCAGTGCTAGAATTCAATAGGGTGTTGGCCTACCCTTAGGCTTCACGACAGCATCCACTTACGCAGGCATACTTTCAATCAGGTGTTCAATCAGGTTCATACTATCCCAAAGGTGTTCGATAGGATTCAAGTCAGGACTCTGTGCAGGCCAGTCCATTACAAGGATGTTACTGTCGTGTAACCACTCCGCCACAGGCCGTGCAGTATGCATAGGTGCTCGATGATGTTGAAAGATGCAATCGCCATCCCCGAGTTGCTCTTCAACAGTGGGAAGCAAGAAAGTATATAAAACATCAACATAGGCCTGTGCCGTGATAGTTCCACCCAAAACAACAAAGGGTGCAAGCCCTCTCCATGAAAAACACGACCACAACATTACACCACCGCCTTCGTGTCCGGATTCTTTTGATCGCGTAGTGTATTTCATTAAGATATACCCCGACCCTGTTTCTCAAAAAGGTTTCTTATTTTCAAAAGCACCGTCACATGATGTCGTATGACATCACCAATTGCAATTTTTTTTAAAAATGCATCAGAGCACATACACAGATAACTTTGGAATTCTTAGGGTTGTTCTAACCTTAGTTCATTTTATGAGTAATTTCTAGGAAAAGCATTTCGTTTTGATCATCCGAATAGGCCACTTATGGTCAATGTAAACTTAGCTCATGAACGATCTTAGGTTTGTCAGTTTTTGTTACTTTCACTATATTCAATTGAAGTTAATGAGGTTCCATGTAATATTACATTACATTAGGTTTATACAGGACATGGCGAAGACATACGCCGCATTGCAAAGAGAACCCTCATTTTCCTGTGAAAGCCTCTCAGCTCCTCAGTAAAATGAGAGGATTGATTCCTTCTGCAGGATAAATTGGAAAATACCTTGGATGTAAAGACTGTAAAGTAATTATTTAGCGTTATGGGAAGGCATGAACCTGTTTTGTGTTTGGAGAAAATAGCAACCGACAAGAAAAAATGGCAGGAATGGATGGCAGATTAGCAGCGCTAATGGCAGGCGATGGTTAGCAGGGAGTTATGACCGCTGAGCTGAAAATATGTGACCGCGGTTCCGAAAATGATGGTGATAGGCCGCCAAAGAAAGCATTAAATGGTAAATTGAATATCAGTAGACCAACGGGAAACCAAAAAATAGATGGGAAGATGCCGTGGCTAGAGACCCAAGAGAATTATTGGGAGTATGGATATGGAGAAGAGCAGCTTGAAGACAGGCAAGGTTGTAGGGAATGTATCCTGGAGTCCATGGTTGATGTTGGACTGCAGAGCCATTGAAGAAGAAGGGAAGAAGGTTCCAAAAACGAGAGAAACAAAACTGGATGACTGCGGGTGGCTTTGTGTTTTGAACCGCAAACGCGCAAAATACGGCTGGTAAAGCTGTCGCGAATCCCCGGCGTGCATCGGTTCCTTACTGAGAGTACCATGTAAATTTTTGAAAGAAGGTCTCTAGATTGCCAACGCAGCAGTGTTTCAATCGTGTATCTCCGTACACACAGAAGATTGGACTGTTGACCACGTGTATTTCGATTACTGTTTGGAGGAAGAGGAGTTAAGACATGGGTAAGCCATTATGCATAGTATTCGACTTCAGCCAATGAGCTTTAGACACCTATCTACAACCCAACATTGGCGGGAATTCTAAATGCACCCAGATACCAAAATTATCAACTTGTTACAAGACATTAAAACAGATACATAAAGTATTTTTTAATATTACATCTTTTATTTCAATTACATGTTATCATCATCATGTTATTTTTGGGTTATCACCGTTGAAAACTGTCACTTTATGCCACTTTCTAAATGTTTCTCAACACTTCTCACACTCCATTTAACATGGCGGCCAGCGTCTGGTCAGCCATTTCAAAAGATGTGCTCGCGTTGTGGTCACGTGGTTCGTGACGCAAACCGGTGCTGCGCAGAACGAGCAAAAATCGGTGCGCCGTGTCCTAACTCACCCATGTCCTTCCACCAAGATGCCAATTGCTAATGAAGTAAGAGGTTTTCCTAAAAACTATTTTTTCTTTTAGTACGGTATTTGTACGGATTCGCGGAAATAAACGTATTGAGTACTAAACGTATTAAACACTAAACGTTTTTTAAGAATCGACAATATACTGATTTTTTATTAATCATGGTCTCAGAAATTAGTGTAATCGCGTTTTGTGATGTTTGAAGCGACGCATTGAGGATTTCTAAATGTTTGATGTAGATACCTATTTAAAATCTTTTGACGTATTGAATATGTTCTGCTCAATCTCGATTCCAAACCGCCTGGTTCACGACCACTCCGTCACTATTTCTAGCGAGAAGAAATGCTTTATTTGCCTCACTTATTCTCGAGCTTTTTCCTTCGCATTTAATCGTGTCTGTTTATACAAGAGAAGCGTGATACTCCTCGTCCATCCTGTTTGCCCTTCACCAAACATCCTCGATTATTATTCCTCTTCACCAAACTCCTTAAACATGCTCGAATCCTATTTTAATGTTGAATGAATCGATCTTGTTACGACTTCCTTCATCACTCATAATAGTTTCCAAAAATTAGTTTGCGTATTTCTACATCTCGCAACACGTAAAAAAAAACTTGCTTGCGGTATGTTACCTTACCGAGACCCGATACGATCTCCCGCTAATACCCTACATCGTAGTCGCTTTGCGACAGCCCATTTTGAATCGCGCGTGTGTGTGCATCTTTGATCACAAAGTCGCGTCGACGGTCTAGTTGCCACGAACGACGTTACATCAGCACCTGCCAAAGAGGGGACCCGCCCGCACGCAAATTCGTCAACGCCCACTCCTCTCCCGCCGCCGCCGTCGAACGTGCCGGCAATCGCGGAAACCCACATTCAAATCTCGCCGGTCCACCCTGTTCATTCGTTCCGGGCCTGCGCGCCGCCGCCGCCGCCGCCGCCCCGCGCTCCGTGGTTCGCGAGGCGGACGCGGGGCGGCGCGCGCGACGCCTCCGCCGCTGCCTCCGCCGCGCCGCGCCGCGCCGCGCCGCCGCGTCGCCTCGTGCGCGCCGCCAGCTGTGAAAGGGAAGGGGACGGGACGGGTTCGGCGGTGTGGCTCTACGACCACGGGACGAGGGGCTGTTTACGAAATCGAATTACCAACTTGTGGTAACGCGCGCTTGTGGTCGGCGCGGTGGCGGTTGCTGGGCTGAAAGTACCTACCCACCCGCCCAACGCCCGTTCCTCCCCCGCTCCGCCCTTTACCCCGTCCCGCCTCCCGGAGGTCGTACCACTGTCTCTCTCTCTCTCCGACTCCAACCCTCTCGCGCCCGCTCGCGCGCCTCGCTCGCTCTCTTCTCTGTCTGTCTGTCTCTCTCTCTCTCACTTTTCGCTCACCCCTTCCGCGGCAGGGGCTCCGGTGAATATATAAGTGATATTTTGCGAATATGGGTGTAATGATAATTTATATGTGCTAGGGGAACTCGCCAGCACGGGCCCTAACTTTGTGGAAGTGTAATGCGTAGTATTCATGGTTTACTCATTTATTCCGGAGGCCCGGCGGCGGCGGGCGGACTGGACCGGGCGGGGCGGGGTGGGAATGGATGGGGCGGGGAGGGGCAGGTGGGGGGCGTCCGTGCGAGCCGGCCAGTGACGCCATCCCTCCTCCTCCCCCCCCACCACCGTTCGCCACACGTGGCGCCACTCGTCGAGGTTACCTTCGTCCACGCCACTTTATGTGCTGCCATCGTCCCTCTCTCTCTCTCTCTCTCCTCTCCTGCCGCCGCCGCTGGCTGGTTAGTTGGATTCGCGGCTACTCATCGGTGCTGCAACGGGGAATGGCCTTGATGCAGCAGGGGTTTGCGGCTCTCGCTGTGAAATGTTTTCGAATATTAGCGCCAAGTGCCATTTACTTACGCGGCGCGTTAACGGCTACGCCCGCGATGGATCGCCGACGTTCTTGCCGCTGCTGGACTGGGGGCGGGCCAGACCACCGTGTTAAAATAGAAGAATTTTTTTTGTTTTTTTTCCTTCATTATTTTTGTTATTTCTGTGGTCACGGAGTAAAAGTTCTTAAGTCAATTTTTGGCAAATTGGGTTAAGTACTGAAAACTACTAGTCAAGTGTATAATAATAAAAAATAATAATAATAATACTTTATGCACAAAAAGTACAACGGCGAGTCTCAGTAATTAAATTACTGCTTTTCAGACTAACCACAGAAAATACAGAAGACAAACATAACACCAAAAGAGAATAAGCATAAGTAGAAAAAAAGATAAATGTAAGTACATGGGGTTAGAAACTGAAAAAGTTACATAAGTACAATATCGATATTTTACAATTTAGTAAAAGGACCGAATTCAAATGTTCCCTCCTTAACTGAAAAAAAAAATTAAGAAATAGCGTTTAGCGTAGGAACAAGCGGTGGATCAAAATCTAAACCTTGTTTTCGCCAAACTAAGATTTTTGAATTAAGAACTTTTACCAGTGACCACAGATTTGTTGGCTCTTTAAGATCGCGTGTTTATTCATAACCGGGCAAAACGGGCTTTGAAAAAGAAAAACTAAAGAAATTAGAATTTAGGTTTCTGGCTTTTTGTGAAGTCTGTTTGAGTGTTGCTGGAGAAGGCGGCGTCCCAGAAATATGGTTGACCCCCTGTCGTTCTAGGTGCGCACGCCTATGTAAATTAGATTTTCAATTTTCTCCCGAATTTATAAAGGACGTTTCCATGATACACTTTCATAAATAGTCGCCTCATAAACCTTTCTAAAAATATATGACATACTCAGATGCACTTTCTTTAAATTTTTAATAAAGATGATCGCAAATGAGTACTCGTATTTAATATTTTTATCTCTCCTGATACCTTTATATGCTGTATACTACGAGTTCGTAA
>JAHLJT010002630.1:2646396-2687958 GCA_031308135.1 Acheta domesticus
TGTTTTTAATAATATGTTAAAAATATCGATTTCCGGCACCGGGAATTGAACCCGGGCCTCCCGGGTGAGTGCCGGGTATCCTAACCACTAGACCATGCAGGACTTTTTACCGAGGGGAACACATGCCACAGAGAAAGGGCGGTGGTCGATGCGAACATGCCTAAAATAATTTGCTCCAAACGAATTTCCAGCAACGCAAATGGAACCCAGGGAAGAGCCGGGTACCCTGTTGTTAGCGAAGGGATACCCGACACACCGAAACATGATTGTCAACGCAAGCATGTGTTAAATGTTTTTCGTCATCATTTATTTTCCATACCGGGAATTGAACTCTGGTAGTTACTTTAACAATAAGTGATGCAAATGGCTACATTTTTCTTTTCCAAATTGGCACACACAAGGGTAAACGATTTTTTTTCCCAGCATTATTCGTTTTCCTCAGACAGTCCTTACGGTCATTATTGGTAAGATTGTAAACATTCAATAAGTACATCGACATTGCATCTTACGCATATGTGAGCACTCCCTTGTTGGAAAGAGCACATCCTTCTTTCAGTTGCATTCTTTGTTGTCCAATGATCCCTTTTCCTCATACCGGACTTCCCGCATAACACCGCTGCTTGGCTGTGGTGTCGCTTTCCATGGGAGGGACACAATTGGTACTGTCAACAATGACATTGTTATTCCGCACCCAAGTTTCAAAAGCATAATCCCTCCTTGCAAAAGCCAAGCCATTCATTCACAGCAGCTGAGTCAAAACAAAATTTTGCAAATGGCCAATACCATTTCTTAGAACGTGTGTCGTATTTTATATCCACCCCTGGATTGATCAGATGAACCAACCCCCCCCCCGATTCCCTTGTTGTATTCATTTTACTAAACTTGGTTCAGGCTCGCCCATTTTGTTTTTTCAGGCCACGCTCATGTCGGGCACTCGTTGCCTCGATTTGGACAAATTGTCTTTTGCGTTCCAAGAATTTTCTTCATTAAAATCGAATGTTTCGTTATCAGAACTTCTTACTTGCACCTTAGCTCCTCGCCATAACACGCCTGGTACAATCTATTTCGGATTGTTCTGCTTAATCTCCCTTTCTCCTTTGGCAACGTTATCAACATCGGTCTCATACGCATTGTTTGGTGGGCCTAAAAGCAAAGGTTTCTAGAAAGAGGACAAGAAAATAAGCACTCATGCATACCTAGCGTATGAAAAATTCGACACCATTGTTTTTCTGCATTGCAGTTCTCGCCACAAGTCGCACATTTCAAATGCACACTAAAAAGAGTAATGTCGCCGCATGCATTGCTGGGGTGAATAGTCAGAAATTGACGTTTGATAAATTATTAATAATCAACCTAACGAGAGCCTAATGTTTGCGATTCTTCATGCGTAACGTTCGATTTCTTTACATTGCTCGCCATTTCCATTGACAGTACACCAATGTCCCAACGCAGAGTCAACGTAACGACAAAGTATAACCGTCAAGACACCGTTTCGAAACGAAGAGAAAGAATTTAACGCATCTCTGTAAAATTGCAAGGCCCAAGTTGCGCCATTTGCATTTTGTTTTATCGATACTGTGCTTTAGAGGTAGAACATTTCGACCAAAATTGGCTTCCGGCACCGGGAATCGAACCCGGGCCTCCAGGGTGAAGCCGGGTATCCTAGCCACTAGACCATGCCGGAATTGTTACCATGAGTACGCATGCCACGCGGAAATATGGTTTTGGTGTTAACACGTGCTAAACATCTTGTACAAAATGATTTTTCCGGCGCCGGGAATTGAACCCGGGCCTCCCGGGGGAGAGCCGGGTATCCTAGCCACTAGACCATGCCGGATTTGTTACCGACCGGTAGGCGTGCCACACGAAAATACGGTCGTTAGGGCGATAGTTTTAATTAATTTTTCGCTCAAAATTATTTTCCGGCACCGGGAATTGAACCCGGGCCTCCCGGGTGATGAGCCGGGTATCCTAGCCACTAGACCATGCCGGAGCTGTCGGCAAATGCAACACGCATGCCATGTCAGATACGAATGTTGATGCTAACCAGTACTTTTAATAATATGTTAAAAAATATCGATTTCCGGCACCGGGAATTGAACCCGGGCCTCCCGGGTGAAAGCCGGGTATCCTAGCCACTAGACCATGCCAGACTTGTTACCGAGGGGAACACATGCCACGGAGAAAGGGCGGTGGTCGATGCGAACATGCCTAAAATAATTGGCTCCAAACGAATCTCCAGCGAATTTTCTATTTTTAATTGAAAATTGTTTTCCTTTCTGTTGTTTCTATTTGAAATTTTCTTTTCATTGTAATTTCTTTTATTGGTTTCTAGTGCTTTTTATTTTATTTGCAAATAACACCCTTGCTCATCTGTATGTTCTTAACAGCTGAATCGACGCAATCTGTTAGTATTTTACTACTTTATTTATAGTATAATTTTTCTGAACGTACGTCGTATTGAATGTCTGTTTTTCATTTACTAATTTTTGTTTAGGCCTACTCAATTGTTTTTTTTAAGCCACGCTCAGTATCTGTCACATGATGACTAATTTGTACACTATTTGGCAGTGGGCATATTCTTGTATTTCAGGCAACAAGGTCCATTTACATTTGTTAATTTTTTTGGTCTGTTTGGGAATAATATGTTTTTATTGATGATGTAAAATAGCCAAATTCTCTGTGAGTTCGAAAGGACTGCAGTTTGTGAAAAAGTTCTATTTAGGTAGCTTTGGAATTCAGAATGACTCGGGAGATAAAAATTGTTTTTGAGAATTGACAGATTGCTCTCTATCATTAGATGAGTGAAGTATTCTGCGGATAATATATAATGGAAAATGTTCTGAAAATACTGATGATTTGCAATATTCTCAAATAAATCTCCACTTGAAGGAATAAATCCTGTAGTCAAGTTCTATCTTACTGACCACTCTCGTGCATATATTTTTATCTATTTTTAATTATTTGTTCGTGATAATATATTTTTTTGTATTACATGAGTACATTTATTGAAGTATGTAATCATCTACGTTCTTTTTTTTTTACTTCTCACATTTTTTCTTTCCAAAGTTGTCAAATTCAATTTGTATTTTAATTGAATCCCAAACATTTAAATCTTAATTTCTATTTAAAATTGTAATTATTTGTGTAAACCTTTTCTCCCCACTTCCGTACCATCATTGGTACACTGTACGCCTACTGCCGCGTCGGCGAGCGGCAGCCAATTTTTCGCGGCTCGGTTCGGCGCAGGAGAGCAAATTTTAATGATGTCACAGAGTATAGTGTTGGCAAGTACTGATCAGGTTTTTTGTTAACAGGTCCCGGCAGTTTCTGTGCGTCGTTTTCCGGCACGCGATTACAGTACCTTGTTTTCTTACGAAACTGTGCGAGGAAATAAAAAAAACAAGCATAATATTTTTTAAAGTTCTTTGACTTTGAGTTTTTCATGGGCGTTGTGCATTTTTTTTATAATTGTGTAGTTGAGCACACTTTGTTCATTTTGTTGAAATAATTACCTTACTGTTTGAAATTTATTTTCAGTGTTACTGTTTATTGCGTATTTGTTATAATGATATATCTTTTCCACATGATACGCTGATTTAAATTATACACCGTGCCCGATAAAGAATAATTATTGATATTAATATTATCATTACTAAATGTGAGAGTCATATGAATGAGAAATTGGCGCTCTGGAATGAGGAAGGTCCAGCAATTTGAGATCCCAGGAAATGTACCCGTTCGTTGGTTTGCCGCTGCCAGCCAACATGGTCGAAACCCCACTGACAACCTCGCCTTCTCTCTCTCTCTCTCTCTGTCTTTCTCTTTCTGTGTCTTTTTCTCTCTCCCTCCTAGACCGCGCGCGTTCTTCACCTCGTAAAGAAACTCCACAAACAAGCCCCAAAACCCATCGCCGGTTTTTGATTGCCCCGACGCCGAAAACACAATCCAACGTCGTTATACCCCGTGTCCGCGGGGCAGTGGTGGTGGTGGTGGTGGTAGTGGAGTTGGAAAGAGAGAGAGAGAGAGAGAGAGAGAGAGTGAGAGACGCAGCAACCACGCCAAGCAGGTGCGTGAGCGTCCGAACGCACGCACGTACAGGCACACACACACACACACACACACGCGCGTGCCTGCGTGTATTTGCGTGCGACGCAAACTCCATTGCGGGCCGGGCGTCTGGGTGGTGGCGGCGGTGGCTCCAGCCCCAGCCAGCGAGGGGGGGAAAGGGAGGGGAGAGAGGAGGGGTTGCTCTGGCACAAGAAAGAGAATGACTAACGACTCGCAGTGGCAGAGCGGCAATCGTGTTTTCGGTCTCCATGGGAACGCAAGTTAACGTCGTCAACAATGCAGGCCGTCCAGGCCCGGCGACATTTTGTTCGAGTTTGTGTTAGTTTTCATTTGCGATAATGGACTAAGTGTATTTACATCATAAAGTGCGTCGGCTGTCTGTGTGCGCACGCGGCGGCGGTGGAGAGGGTGGGCGGCGGTGGCGTTGGCGGCGGCGGGGGCGGGGACGAGGAGGCGGTGGCGGTTGCGGCCCTACGGATGTAGGAGGCTGCGGCGGTTTTGAAGGAGGGTACGGCAGCGGGATGAGGGTGGTGATGGGCCTGGAGGGGAATTGCATGCAGCGTTGCGACGTATGGTCGAGGTTTTGGGTGTCGAGAGTTGCGGTCACGCTGGTGGGATGGCGGCGATGCAGGTTCGGTCCGTTTCGGCGGAGAAAGTTGAACCCTCGCGGGCGTTGGCTGTCGCGGCTTTGGAAGTAGAGACGTGGCGATGGGAGGCGATGACCGATTTTAGAGGGTGACGAGATATGACGTCACAAGTAATGAAGGTAGGGGGAACGTAAGAGGGCCGGGTACGTCGGAGAGTGGTGGTAGTAATGGAATGTAGCTGGTTATTTCGAAACGCAAATGAAATGGGGAACTTATTAATGAATGATGCTCTTGAAGATGACAAAGGCAACAGAGGGGGAGGTTCGTGGCTTAATGACTAACGCATTTGCTTTGGCTGCTGCGGCCCGGGTTCGATCACAGACCAATCCACGTGGGATTTGTAGCGTGCGAAACGAGCACACAGCAGGTTTCTCGGCGTGCGTCCGTTTTATCTGGCTCACCTTCCAACATTCCTCCGTCTTTATGCACCTCATTGATTGATTGATTATTTGTGATTCCGGGCGCGTCAACTGCTAAGTTCATTAGTCCCGTGAGTGTAGTGCGTGTTTTCTCTCGGGAGGTGGCGATGATCTTCCCCCGGTGGATGGCGAGATCCGGCGCCGTCCAGCCGTCGGCTAGCGAGGTTTTCCCCAACATGGTATCTCCCACCTGCGGGGCAACGCACCAACCGGGACAACGCTCTACGCTCCCGGCATGTGTAGTAGTGTAGTGCATGTTAGTGTAAGTGTTCTAAGTAAGGGGTGAGGGTAAAACACGAAATAGGAAGGAAAGAACCGCGGACCGTGACTTGTTTGTTAGGTACTGTTCTGGCATTCGCCTGGTGTTGATCGGAGAAACCACGGAAAACTACTGAGCAGAGCAGCTGGCTGCTAGAATCTCCTCCAGACAGTGACTGAATTCGATCTAGCTGACAAGATAATGTCGAAATCTTGCTTCCGTCGAACCTGGGACCTCCCGGTCGGAGACATTGCAGTGACATCAATTTCACGCATCTCAACTTTATCGCCATCATCAACTCATTAGATCATCACTCAGGCATACACGACCTCCAAAGATTATGGGTCCCAAAATATCTATGAACCAATAAGTAAATAAATAAATAATCTCGATCAGGAAACCGAATGATAGTGAGAAGGGAGTGATTGAAAGGAAGGCTGGTAACTGCAAGGAAGGTGAACTCCCCAAGTCTCCAAACGGGCTAGTTTTTAAATAAATTACACCTTCTCAAAAGCAAAATTTCATCTTCAAATGAGAAGACGTGATGCACAATTGTTGCTGGCCAGTCATAGGAAAATTATTATGTCTGTTGAGAGAGGTGTCAAAGAATTTGGGACGATATTGAAGTCTCGTTGGGAACTTTTATTCGTAAGCAAAGGTGCCATCTCCAGCGAACTTGTATAAACAAAACTTAAGAGAGTAAATGTGTCCCGTCTTTCATTCTGAATGTTTTTTCAACTTTAAACGGTTATAGTGATGGTGTTAGAAGACCAGGGAAAGGTATAAAAGGAGTCGTATTACGGGGTACCACAATTAATAGAAAATGTTCAATACAAAAGTCTCCTGTCGGATATTTTACGATTCCGAGAAAAAAACGGTAGTTTTTTCTTTTACAGCATACCCAGGATCAAGAAAGATTCCAGAGCTTCAAATTGATTGAGATGAAAATTGCAGTGTTTAACCACCTACAACGAATGATATCATCCATTTCCTCGTTCAGTTTCTCTGAAAATTTCAGCTACCATTTTTTCCACCCGAACTCCTCAATGTAAATATTGTGAATGTAAATGTTTAGGTGGTTAGGCGAAAGAGCAGGCTTTATGGCCTGAGTCTCGCCAGAAATAAAGACATTATTACTATTATTATTCCTCTATATCACGACTACAGATGTTATATGTCGGTTAAAAATAAAATCTACTCCAGTTTGCAGCCAGCTACCTAAGGAGTAGATCTAGGGACTGTCGGTGCCTCTGTAGAGTGTTGATATTGTTCAAACATTGGGAAGCGCCAAAAATCGCTTTATTTAGAACAGCCCACATTTTGCGCAAAGTATTGTAATACTTTGCGCAAAATGTGGGCTGTTCTAAATAAAGCGATTTTTGGCGCTTCCCAGTGTTTTGAATTACCTGGAGTTTAGACAAGTTCTTACACAAATTTTGCGGAACAAATCCCAGAGCTCCGATAACTATCGGGACGACCTGTGCTTTTACGCCCCACATTCGGCTGATCTCGATTTCCAAACTCTTGTATTTTAGACGTTTCTCTGCCTCCTTGGTAACGACGTTTTTATCGCATTATTATTATTATTATTATTATTATTATTATTATTATTATTATTATTATTATTATTATTATGAATTCAGGATAATGTAATTTCTGAATTCAGGATGTTTTTTGCTCTGACTAACTTTCGAAACCAATTTCTGCGGCATGCTCGCTGTGACCGCCGCTGCTGGGCCTGCTTGCTGATGAGGCGGTTGCATCCGCGATTAACAAACGACACCCTAAAGAGCGCTGGGGGAGGGGGCGGGCTTAGTGGGGCCCGATGGATGGTTGCGGGGGCGGACGTCGGCGGGCGAAGCGAAAGCGTCGCGTTCGCCTGGATTATAGTGGATTGGCGCTGGGGAATGGTCTGCGGAGGAGTTGATTTGCTCGTCGTTGCTCGAGCTGTTAGTTAAATTTATCCCTGAACTTTTGTTGTGCTCTGTATCATTAGAACAATAAGCCACTAGTGCCCCGCGGCAGCAAAAATTGCTGCTGAACAGAAACACGAAGGTTTCCAAAAAGTAACTAGCACACTGCTCAAAAACAACAAATGATGTACTCTCGTGATTCACTGCAAGAAATCAAATATTTTAACAAAAACAGTCTTCACTAAGACTGCAGTAACTGTATAGTATTTACACAATGCAACAGTTTTTTTACATGCTACTAATAATATCAAAATGTGCTTTTACGTAACAGAACCTGTAAATAACAAATATTTAATAAGAGCGGGCTCTTTATTGGCTTTATGATGTAACGGTTAGCGTACCGGACTATCATATCCAAGTTCGCGAGTTCAAACCCGATCGAAGCCGTGAATTTTCAAGGGCGAAAAAATCCTTCGTACGCCTTCCTTCGGAGGGGAAGTAAAGCCGGCTGTCCCATGTCCCATGTCGGATTTAATTGCATGTAAAAGATCTTCAAGCCTAAATGACGCCTCTGAGCTGAATTCAAATCGCCTGTTTCGTCGCCCGAGATAATACCTTCTTTCTCCGCTAGTTGGTGAAAGGAGCGTAGTGAAATTTGCGTGGTCAGACGAAAGAGCGGGCCTGATGGCCCGAGTCTCGCCACGTAAAATAAGACATTAACTAACTAACTAAAATCGAATCTGTTCCATTGTTTTGGCTTTTTCGTGAGTTCCTGGGTATGTGAGGAAATTATTGATACCTCTCACATGAACACACGCTGCTTTGTTTTTTATAAATTTCTACGAGCGTATGAAATTAATACAGTAAAATCGGTCTAAATCGGAGCCTGTGCAAGCCGGAAACCTGCCTTAAACGGAAAATTTCTCAGCCTGAGATGTGAATGGGCATTTTACTCAGCATAAAACGGAACCTATCCAACGCAAAACGGAAAGGTTTTTTGAGCCCTACAGGGAAAAAATATAACCGAATTAATTCAATGCAATTGGCAAAGAGACGTGGTATTTTCTTAACGGAATGACATGCAAGTTTGTTTTAAATTTGCTATCCCTGTGACAGGCGATTAAGCCCTGGTAGTCGCACAATGAAGAAGAGGGACTCCAGCTATCAGCGTAGAATTCGACCTTGTGGTCTCTCGTCTCCCGAGTCGAGGGCCGTACGGGAATTCCCTCCCTCCCGGCTCTCTGACCGTGGGAAGGCATATGGTATAAGGCTTATGCGTTGACCGTCCGAATGCAGCCACTAGACTTTTTGTTTTCAATTTCCCCCCTCCAGTTACCCTGGAGGGGTGGGAATTTATTCAATTAATTGGGGTACAAGAGCGCTGCAGCCGATGATGCTTATGCAGCTGGGAACGGGCCTATCTTAAAAATACTAATACTATACTAAATTACGTACTACAACAACTGCCACTTTGGGCCTTGGCTAGTATTTACAAAGGTTTTGATGGTGCATTTTGAAAAGTTATTTATATTGTTCGTTTTTTCTTCTTTTCTTCTTTTTCATATAATCATGCATGCTCACATTCACTATATTTACAAACACATTCACTCACACATTCATGCACACTCCCTATATACACTATGTACACTAGACAGTGAAGAAGTGTGTATTTGTATGAGTTTCACATCCAGTTTAACAACGGTTAAAAAAATAAATAAAGCTCCAATCTCAGCCAACTTAAAGGTGAAAATTACAGAATCTGTCAATGAAGAATATTTAATAAACATTTATTGGTAATTTATTCCATAAATATGTTACTGCAAATGTATTTAATCACTATGATAACGTAATGTAATTTACTCGTTTCGGGACGGAAATATCAATGTTAAAAGTAACATAAAATGAACAACCTTGCATAACGGAA
This sequence comes from Acheta domesticus, assembly GCA_031308135.1. NCBI lineage: Eukaryota > Metazoa > Arthropoda > Insecta > Orthoptera > Gryllidae > Acheta > Acheta domesticus. Next base: position 2,655,630 of record JAHLJT010002630.1, read on the forward strand.
AACTCCTTAAAGCAGATGTTTTTCCCCAATCGATTCCGGCTAACGCAGATTTTAATGCAAAGTAATGCTTATCTATATTATGTTCTACTATTTCCAGTTATCTCGTATACGAATGAAGTTCATAGATTTAGACATTTTATAGGTACGACGAACCGATATTTTTTGGAACTTGACAGGTATTAGGAACAAAATTGTTTTAATTTTCGGGTAGTCCTGAAAAAAGTTTGTTAGTTTCAGAAAAATATATAAGAATTTAGGAAATTCTACTTAATTCCACGCACTAGGATGAAATATTTCGCTATATTGCATGAACGGTTGGGACCGGCTGGGGTGGCTCAGGGTATCAACTCACGTCACTGCAGTGGCTCTGACCGGGAGGTCTTAGGGTTCGAATCCCTGAACGGTGGTAGGATTTTCGACACGACGTAGTCAGGTCGCATTCAGTCGTTGTCTGGAGGAGAATTCTAGAGGCCGGCTGCTCTGATCGGTAGTTTCCCGTGGTTTCTCCGATCAACACCAGGCGAATGCGAGCAGTATCCTAACAAACGGGCCACGGACCGCGCGCGATCTTTCCTTTCCGCGCCCTTACTTACACACTTATACATACTACACTACCGCATGTCAGGAGCTTAGGGCTTGTCCCGGCTCTGACAGTGCCATTCCGGTGGGAAATATCTGGTGGTGAAAACCCAAGAAGCCAGCGTGTAGGTCGGCACCAGATCTCACCTTCCGTCTCCTCCCGAGGAAAACATGCAATATACTTTCGGGACTGATGGACTTGGCAGTTAATGCGCCCTGAATCACTCAATCATTTAATGGATCGGTTAAACGTTAGTTACTTGGTAGCAAAGTTTTCGTAGTCTGAGAGAGGTGCTTCCTACGTGTACATTTTGAAGGTTACGATTTTTGCTTAGTCTGTTAAATTGTGTTCTCTGCTAGTGATAGACGTAGGATTACATGTCTCATATCTCTTTTTCCAATGTTTCCGTATTTTCGGCATCGTGAATGAATCAATTATGGTGTGAATTGAATTCAGGTAGTCACTTCGTGAAGTTTGTGACAATGTGGGAAGTAATCACAAGCATTTTTGCACTCCCTAACGATCATAAAGTCGTTGACTGCATGAGTGGAATTGTCGCAGAAAATCTCTGCATCATATACCGATTCTCTTGAGGTTGGACCTTAGATAGGATAATGATACGATTTTTGTTTCGTTGCGACGTGATGAATCAATAGCAACTGGAGAGCGAATGGTTGCTAAAGCGATATTATTAAACGTTAAGTAATGATACCTGCAGAAGTGACTGAGGGGCATCAACTGCCGCGCATCTGACCAGGAGGTCCTAGGTTCCAGTCACGAACGGTGACAGGATTCCACAATATCAGCTAGACAGCTAGGTCGAGTTCAGCCACCGTCTGGAGGAAAATTCTAGCTGCCGGCTGCTCCCATCGGTAGTTTTTCACCGTTTTTCCGATCAACTCCAGGCGAATGTCAGAGCAGAGCCCTAATAAACGGACCATGCGCGATCTTTCTTTCGTTAACCTTGTCTTATCTTCACCACTTACATACTCCCACATTTACATGCACCACACATACAGTATCACGGATCGGGAGCTTAGAACCTATCCGGGCTGGGGTGGTGTCTCCTTGGTGGGAGATACGTGGTTGGAAAAATCCCCGAACGTACGTGAAGGTTGGCGCCAGATTTCACCATCCAGCGGGGGAGAGGATCAGCGCCACCTCGCGAGATAAAACTACACTACACATATGGGACTAATGACCATAGTAGTTGACGCCCCCTTAAGCACGTATCTATAAATGAATCAAGTAATGTTAGTTATAATATCAAGTGGTATCGACATATTTTAAAATATGTGATAATATTTGCGTTATGCTCTAAAGTAAAATTTTTGGTAAAATTTCGAGAAAATGACAGAAAAAGTACTGACTTTTCTAATGCGATATTATAGAGTAGGAACTGCTCGTGCACACACACCCGTACGAAATGGGAGAGAAGAACGCGTTGTGCTAACGTGGTTACATTTGATTCACTATTCTTCTGTATTCCTCTCTTTTTTTTTTCCAAATTCGATATTGTCGATTACACAAAGCTAGTGGTTTTGCAGATACCAACACCGGTACCGGCGAGATCACGGCTTCACTTTACGGCTTGAACGCACCGATGGATGAGAGATCGCGGGTTCGATTCGGACCATATTAACTTAATGCGCACTAGATTTCAATAGCACAGAGGTTTTCGATAAGACTAAGGGATTTGGAAAGAATTTAAGTTCAGGGGTGATACATGTTTGACTGGGAATTCCGGTCACGCCACAATCACAACTGAAAAAGTCCTGCCTTTCGGGAAGAATTCGAACCCACAGCAGTCCACGTATTTGATCACCACCGGAACATTTTATTTTTTTAATTTAATAGGTAATTACAACACATTTATATATAATTTCAATAGTTTTTTTGACTATGTGGCTAGGCTGAAGGCCTTTATGCCATTACAATACCTACATCCTACCGCACTCTAACCTTTCGAATTCTGGCATTCACCCCTAATGGTCTCTTCATCGCATCAAAGCCGCGTAAAGGAGACCATGAGGTACGGCTGAGGAAAAAACCCATGAAGGGGGGAAAACCTGCCGTCAGAAGACGAGTACATTCTAAGCTACTAGATTTTTTTCTATACTATTTATTCATTTTCTGGCGTGAGAATTTTCTTCATCAAGTCTTTGGCCTCCTCAGCCCCTGAAATCAAACAGCGCCACAGAAGATCGGCGCCACACCGGAACATGCCACTGGGATTTTAGAAAGGTTTTCGTGCAGCCACAGACGGAAACACGTCCAACACCGTTGCTCCAGCGCAGGAGGGGCAGGATCCCGGGGGCGGGGCACCTCGGTCTCAGGCCCCGATGCGGCAGAGCGCGCGCTACAAAACGGGCGGAAAAACCGCGTTAGGCGCCCACACACACACACACACACACACACCGGACGCACGCTCGCGCGCTCGAGCCGCTCGATCGTCCGCTTGCGGAGGCGGCGAAACCCGCGCAATGGACTTCATTTGTTGAATTGGGTTGGTGCGCGCCCGCTCGCACGCCAACCGTGCGGTAGCCCGCCCCCCACCCGCGCCTCCTGCTCGCCAGCCGGACTGCGAGCGCCCGTCGAGCCCGCGACCGATGCGGCGCGGTGGTTTCACCGCCTCAGAGGCTGCTTTGGTCAGCGGGGCCTGTTAACTCCCGTGTATCGTGGTGGAGACCGTTACAATGGCCTTTACCATCTTCTTACAGGAACTAAAATACGAACTGCTGCCATCGGTACTTCACACGCAAGCAGGGGGCGTAATGTTACAAAAACAAGCATGGATGTTTGCGCTTTCTTATACCTGCTTGTAATACACTTGACATACTTTTTTAAATGTTTATTTTACTTTTTGCTCTTAGTTTTTCTCGGTCATCTTCTGACATATGAGACACGTTGCTTCTCCATTTCTCTCCGTGAATAAAAATTCGTGCTCGCACTTACCACTGAACTGACGATTCAGATCAGGAAAGACAGCTCGGCCAGTCGGGGATTATGCCAGCTTTCCTGGTTCTCATGGGGCGCTGCAGGGCGCGAGGCATGGGGCGCAGCGCGAAGGGGCTCAAACGGGGCTCTGCTTTACGCTACCACACAAGCCATCAGTTTAGTGCTCGTTCCGGCCAGGGTGGTTCCCCTTTTGGAGAGCAACCTAAAGAGGGAAGCCAAGACCGTTGGGACCCGAACCAGTGCCTTTTAACTCCCATATAACGTGGTGGAGACTATTACAGTGGCGCCTTCTCCTGCAGCAGCACCTTCTTACAAGAACTAAAACACAAACTGCTTCAAACGTTCGTGGCTTCTGCGTGCGTTCCCGAGACGCAATCAGGCGCGTAATGCTACAAAAGCAAGCATGGATGTTTGCGCTTTCTTCAGCGGTATGTTATATGTATATATTATGAATAATTGAGCATTCAGAAGACACTTTTCGCATATATCAGATGTCAGTCAATTTTTATGTGCGGACGTTGGCGAACTTGGCCTGCAGCTATACCCGGCGACACTAGCACCACCTACAGTAGCACCCTCCAGCTTTGTCTCCGGTTTTGATGGAGAGTTGCAAGACCCTGATTGTCATTGCCGCGGCAGCGTCCCTCACCGCGAGGTCCTAGGGTTCGAGACAGGGCCTTGCAACTTTCCATCAAAACTGGGGACAGAGCTGGAGGGTGCTACTGTAGGAGGTGCTAGTGTCGCCTGGTACAGCCGCTCGAACCCTAGAACCTCCCGGTGATGTTACATAGGTCAACGGTGTTGCTTCTGATCTGCAGCGGCCGGTACAGAACAAGAGTGTTCTTATTCGGTAGACAAATTAGGGATAATTTTAGATCAGAGGTGGCCAAATTGTGGCTCATGCGCCAGATGCTTGATGTTTACAAATGGCTTCGCACATTATCCAGTGAATATACCACAGAGCTAAAAACATTTGCAAAAAAATATGTGCTTCGTAAGAGAACGCCCTACAGTTATGACTAAGCTTTTTCATCAATTCAATTTGTTTGATCACTAAACAGGTTCCCAAATGGCTGATTAAAAATTTGACGAATTCCCTTTCCTAACAAACTTTGGGTTCAATGTAAAAAAACCCACCGAAATCTAAAGAGTTCAAAATTATAATTAATTTGTAATGTATATATGCTGTAACACATGCCTTTAATGGCGGCAAAAGGGTTATCCCGCCCACAACATGTGGTGGCAGCCAGCGTTTTATATTCTCTAAGTTGCCACGGCTGTGAAATCATTCAAAAAAACTACGTCCGAAAGGTTTTGCATACCCATGTTCCTTTACGACCTCGTCTATGAATAGGTCTTTATGCTTTTGTTTCGATTATGTATCGCCACAACAGTGCACCACACCACATAGTGCAATGAAAACGAAGAGTATTCCTAAAATCATGGTGTAAGAAATTACCCCGCTGCACAGCGGGGTAATTCTTACACTATGATTTTAGGAATATGCAGACTGAGCAAATTGGGTAGAGAAACAAAATTTTACATTCATTAATAAACTGTAAATATACTAACTACTGCCAAATTTTATATTCTATTGACATATTCCATTCACGATATATTATCTTAATACACTAAGTGATCAAAAGTATCGGATACGTGGCTGAAAATGACTTAACCAGTTCGTGGCGCCCTCCATCGGCAGTGCTAGAATTCAATAGGGTGTGCCTACCCTTAGGCTTCACGACAGCATCCACTTACGCAGGCATACTTGCAATCAGGTGTTCAATCAGGTTCATACTATCCTAAGGTGTTCGATAGATTCAGTCAGGACTTGTGCAGGCCAGTCCATTACAAGATGTTACTGTCGTGTAACCACTCCGCCACAGCCGTGCAGTATGCATAGGTGCTCGATGATGTTGAAAGATGCAATCGCCATCCCGAGTTGCTCTTCAACAGTGGGAAGCAAGAAAGTATATAAACATCAACATAGGCCTGTGCCGTGATAGTTCCACCCAAAACAACAAAGGTGCAAGCCCTCTCCATGAAAAACACGACCACACCATTACACCACCGCCTTCGTGTCCGGATTCTTTTGATCGCATAGTGTATTTCATTAAGATATACCCCGACCCTGTTTCTCAAAAAGGTTTCTTATTTTCAAAAGCACCGTCACATGACGTCGTATGACATCACCAATTGCAATTTTTTTTAAATGCGTCAGAGCACATACACAGATAACTTTGGATGTCTTAGGGTTCTTCTAACCTTAATTCATTTTTATGAGTAATTTCTAGGAAAATCATTTCGTTTTTGATCAACCGAATAGCCACTTATGGTCAATGTAAACTTAACTCATGAACGATCTTAGGTTTCTCAGTTTTTTGTTACTTTCACTATATTCAATTGAAGTTAATGAGGTTCCATGTAATATTACATTACATTAGGTTTATACATGACATGGCGAAGACATACGCCGCAGTGCAAAGGGAACCCTCATTTTCCTGTGAAAGCCTCTTAGCTCCTCAGTATCATGAGAGGATTGATTCCTTCGGCAGGATAAAATGGAAAATACCTTGGATGTAAAAGACTGCAAGGTAATTTTTTCTCGTTATGGGAAGGTATGAACCTGTTTTGTGTTTGGAGAAGATAGCAACCGACAAGAAAAAACGGCAGGAATGAATGGTGGATTAGTAGCGCTAATGGCAGGTGATGGTTAGCAGGGAGTCACGACCGCGAAGCTGAAAATATGTGACCGCGGTTCCGAAAATGATGGTGATAGGCTGCCAAAGAAGACATTAAATGGTCAATTGAATGTCAGTAGACTAACGGGAAAACCAAAAAATAGTTGGGAAGATGCCGTGGCTAGGGATGCAAGATAATTATTGGGAGTATGGATTTGGAGAAGAGCAGCTTGAAGACAGGCAAGGATTGAGGGAATGTATCCTGGAGTCCAAGGTTGAAGTTGGACTGCAGAGCCATTGAAGAATGGAAGAAGGTATCAAAAATGAGCGAACAAAACTGGGTCTTAGTGTTCCAGGCGAACCCGAAACGCGCAAATACGGCTGGTAAAGCTGTCGCGAATCCCCCGGCGTGCATTGGTTAATTTCTGAGAGTGCCATGTAAATTTGAAAGAAAGTCTCTAGATTGCCAACGCAGCAGTGTTTCAATCGTGTTTTCCTTTCAGCACACACAGAAGAATGGACTGTTGACCACATGTATTTTGAGTACTGTTTGGAGGAAGAGAAGAAAACCATGGGTAAGTCATTGTGCATAGTATTCGACTTCAGTCAATCAGGTTTAGACACATGTCTACAACCCAACATTAGCGGGGAATTTTAAATGCACCCAGATACCAAAATTATCAACTTGTTACAAGTCGTTAAAAACAGATATTAAAGCATTTTTATAAAATGTTTCATCTTTTATTTCAATCACATGTTATCATCTTCATATTATTTTTGGGTTATCACCGTTGAAAACTGTCACTTTATGCCACTTTCAAAATGTTTTTCAACACTTCTCGCTTGCCATGCAACATGGCGGCCAGCGTCTGGGTCAGCCATTTCAAAATGTGTGCCCGTGTTGTGGTCACGTGGTTCGTGACGCAAACCGGTGCTGCGCAGAACGAGCAAAAATCGGTGCGCCCGTGTCCTAACTCACCCATGTCCTTCCACCAAGATGCCAATTGCTAATGAAGTAAGAGGTTTTCCTAAAAACTATTTTTCTTTTAGTACGGTATTTGTACGGATTCGCGGAAATAAACGTATTGAGTACTAAACGTATTAAACACTAAAACGTTTTTTTAAGAATCGACAATATACTGATTTTTTATTAATCATGGTCTCAGAAATTAGTCTAATCGCGTTTTGTGATGTTTGAAGCAACACATTATGGATATCTAAATGTTTGATGTAGATACCTATTTAAAATCGTTTGATGTATTGTATACGTTCTGCCCAATCTCGGTTCCAATCCACCTGGTTCACGACCACTCCGTCTCCATTTCTAGCGAGAAGAAATGCATCATTGTCCTCACTTATTCTCGAGCTTTACCTTCGCATTTAATCGTGTCTCTGTTTATACATGAGAAGCGTGATACTCCTCGTCCATCCTGTTTGCCGTTCACCATACATCCTCGATTACTATTGCCCTTCACCAAACTCCTTAAAAATGCTCGATTCCTATTTTAATGCTGGACGAATCGATCTTGTTACGACTTGCTTCGTCACTCATAATAGTTTACAAAAAATTAGTTTGCGTATTTCTACATCTCGCAACACGTAAAAAAAATGTTGCTTGCGGTATGTTACCTTACCGAGACCCGATACGATCTCCCGCTAATACCCTACATCGTAGTCGCTTTGCGACAGCCCATTTTGAAACGCGCGTGTGTGTGCATCTTTGATCACAAAGTCGCGTCGACGGTCTAGTTGCCACGAACGACGTTACAATCAGCACCTGCCAAAGAGGGGGCCCGCCCGCACGCAAATTCGTCAACGCCCACTCCTCTCCCGCCGCCGCCGTCGAACGTGCCGGCAATCGCGGAAACCCACATTCAAATCTCGCCGGTCCACCCTGTTCATTCGTTCCGGGCCTGCGCGCCGCCGCCGCCGCCGCCGCCCCGCGCTCCGTGGTTCGCGAGGCGGACGCGGGGCGGCGCGCGCGACGCCTCCGTCGCTGCCTGCGCCGCGCCGCGCCGCCGCGTCGCCTCGTGCGCTCCGCCAGCTGTGGAAAGGGAGGGGACGGGACGGGCGGGCGGTGTGGCTCTACGACCACGGGACGAGGGGCTGTTTACGAAATCGAATTACCAACTTGTGGTAACGCGCGCTTGTGGTCGGCGCGGTGGCGGTTGCTGGGCTGAAAGTACCTACCCACCCGCCCAACGCCCGTTCCTCCCGCTCTCCGCCCTTACCCCGTCCCGCCCCCCGGAGGTCGTACCACTGTCTCGATCTCTCTCTCTCCGACTCCAACCCTCTCGCGCCCGCTCGCGAGCCCTCTCTCGCTCTCTTTCTCTGTCTCTCTCTCTCTCTCACTTTTCGCTCACCCCTTCCGCGGCAGGGGCTCTGGTGAATATATAAAGTGATATTTGCGAATATGGGGTGTAATGATAATTTATATGTGCTAGGGGAACTCGCCAGCACGGGCCCTAACTTTGTGGAAGTGTAATGCGTAGTATTCATGTTTACTCATTTATTCCGGAGGCCCGGCGGCGGGCAGACTGGACCGGGCGGGGCGGGGCGGGGCGGGAATGGATGGGGCGGGGAGGGGCGGGGGGACGTCCGTGCGAGCCGGCCAGTGACGCCATCCCTCCTCCCCCCACCCGTCGCCACACGTGGCGCCACCTCGTCGAGGTTAACCTTTCGTCCACGCCACTTTATGTGCTGCCATCAGTCTCCCTCTCTCTCTCCGTCTCTCTCCCTCTCCTGCCGCCGCCGCTGGCTGGTTTAGTTGGATCGCGGCTACTCATCGGTGCTGCAACGGGGATCATGGCCCTTGATGCAGCAGGGGTTTGCGGCTCTCGCTGTGAAATGTTTTCGAATATTAAGCGCCAAGTGCCATTTACTTACGCGGCGCGTTAACGGCATTACGCCCGCGATGGACCGCCGACGTTCTTGCCGCTGCTGGACTAGGGGCGGGACCAGACCACCGGTTAAAATAGAAGATTTTTTTTTGTTTTTTTCCTTCATTATTTTTGTTATTTCTGTGGTCACGGAGTAAAAGTTCTTAAGTCAATTTTTGGCAAAATTGGGTTAAGTACTGAAACTACTAGTTAAGTGTATAATAATAATAATAATAATAATAATAATAATAATAATAATAATAATACTTTATTGCACAAAAAGTACAACGGCGAGTCTCAGTAATTAAATTACTGCTTTTCAGACTAACCACAAGAAAAATACAGAAGACAAACATAACACCAAAAGAGAATAAGCATAAGTAGAAAAAAAGCATAAATGTAAGTACATGAGGGTTAGAAACTGAAAAAGTTACATAAGTACAATATCTATATTTTACTTTAGTAAAAAGACCGAATTCAAATGTTCCCTCTTTAACGTGAAAAAAAAAATTAAGAAATAGCGTTTAGCGAAGGAACAAGCGGTGGATCAAAAATCTAAACCTTGTTTTCGCCAAACTAAGATTTTTGAATTAAGAACTTTTACCCAGTGACCACAGATTTGTTGGCTCTTTAAGATCGCGTGTTTATTCCAATAACCGGGCAAAACGGGCTTTGGAAAAGAAAAACTAAAGAAATTAGAATTTAGTTTCTGGCTTTTTTGTGAAGTCTGTTTGAGTGTTGCATGGAGAAGCGGGGTCCCAGAAATATGGTTGGCCCCCTGTCGTTCTAGGTTGCGCACGCCTATGTAAATTAGTTTTTCAATTTTTTCCAGAATTTATAAAGGACGTTTTCCATGGCACAATTTCATAAATAGTCGCCTCATAAACCTTTCTAAAAATATATGACATATTCCAGATGCACTTTCATTTAAATTTTTAATAAAGATGATCGCAAATGATGTACTCGTATTTATATTTTTATCTCTCCTGATCGCCTTTATATGCTGTATACTTACGAGTTCGTAATTCATTGAATGGCACATTGCTATATTCAACCACCTTCGTACAGAAGACACGATGAGTCATTGTTACATCCGGTGTAATAAAGGCAACCAACGAAGTCAATATAACACCATTAATCCTAGAGGCGTTCTGTTTAGAAAATATAAAAATGTTAAAAAGACGATTGTATATCGATTGTGAAAATCCAATACGACACGTGACTAAAGATCATTACGCCATTAATTTTTTACATTCGCACTACCACGCACGTGAATGTTCATCAAAATAGCGCTTAATGCTTTTAGTCATGTTATTAGATTAATTGTTAGATAAATAAATTTTACTTAAAACTCAATCCTAGTTATTCCTGGCCGTAGAGAATGCATTTCAGATCTTAAAATTCAAATCAGATTTCATTAGAAAATTAAATAAGTTTTACCAATGTATTCTTGTGTGATAGGCATGTGTACCAATAGATCCCCTACAGTTACAATCAAAATCGATTTGATTATGACAATTATCGATATTTATGACGTATATTTTTGTGTATTCTAAAGGAAATTATGTTTGAAATGTTTGTCCTAGACTGATTTAGAATTCACGTGAATATAAAATTGGTAGGATTAGATCTTTCGTTGGAAAATATATGTGGTCGCCTTCGTTTGTTTATGGAAAAGACAACGTGCAGTATGAAATCATAATAGCTGGCCGATGAAAGAGCATTGGCTCCCAATGTCAATCAGGTAGCCAAGAAAGAGTACATGTTATTGTTAAATTGTTTGCATATTGTGGCATGAAAATTAAAAGGGCTAATTCTTTAAAATTGGGCAATAGTGGAAAATTTTTAGCAGTGACCTAAAAACTATCTGATCTACAACATCGGAAATTGATAACTATGGACAAAATGTTGTGAAGGATGTTTTTAAGAGGAGCTTTAGGTACGAAATAACTATTTAAAAAGTTGGATTCAATTTAAAACTATAAAAAATTCTACATGTTTACAACAAATTATCATGTGCTTGTCAAATTAATGTATTGAATTTCTGATGAAATGTACAGAAACCGTTTTTCGTTTTTAACAACCATGTGGATGCAGCTACTTCGTGTCTTTTGACATCTCTTTAAAAATTAATTTACAGCTGATACCAAAGGGTAGAAAAATCGGCAATTGAGATCGACGTCTGTCTGTGCACTTATGCGCTGAAAATGTGTCAAAAAATATTTTTGATTATTGTAATTAATATGAGTAAAATTAGTTTGAATAATTTCATTCTAACAAAAATGAATGTAGCTAGAAAAAAAACTTAGAAAATATAAAACACGGAAAAATGTAATAGGAACTTATTTTAGAAGTTTGTCTAAATTTCCTTCCATCCCCAGGAACTTGTAATAAAGGGATAATAGTGGTACTTTACTTAATAACAGCTTCTGGAGACAAGTGGCACGCTGTAGCAGACGCGCGCAACATTACCTCGTAACTAATTATTTACGAGTTTCGTGCACTTAGATCTTCAACCCAATATCCAGGACAAACGGCGCTCCCGTGAGTTTAGCGGCGGCAGCCCGTTGTGTTGGCGACACTGCGAAATGGGCGTCAGCGCCCCCTGCGGGCTTCTCCGCTCCGAACGGCGTTGCGGGTGGAGGCCCTGCGTGGAGACGCGCCCCGGCTAACGAATGGCCGCCATTCGTCTTCTGTTTCAGGGGGAAACCTGCGAACCCGCGGCGACGCACTGGGGAGGACGTCCCCGTACCTCTTTTGTGGGAGGAAAGCGACTGAAATGGCTCGGTGGCAACCGCCGCGGGTAGGCGGGTAGGTGCTAGGGTTGGAATCCAGACGGTGGCGGATTTTTGACACTATGGTCCAATAAAAATAAGTTGGTGATTGACAGTTGCGAACGGAAGGAAGCGACGTTGACACTTTGCGAACCACTGAGCATGTGTTCCCGGGACAAGAAAATAAACACTTGAAATAAATACTTATTAAAGTAACCAAATCATTCACGCGTATCGTATGAAGCTACAGCTTCAGAAGCACAACTGTCAATCACCAACGTATTTTAGTCCGACCATACCTACAGAACTGGGTTGAATTTAATCACAATCTGGAGGAGATCGTGGTTTCCTCCAGACGAAAGCCGGAGCAGTACCCTACCAAAAGGGTCACGGACCATGCAGAAGCCTTCCTTCTTCCTTGTTCTGTCTTGCCCCCTTACACACACACTTTCTCATGCACTACACTACCACACAGGACACTAAGGACCAAAGTAGGAGACGCACCCGAAAACACTACCTCCTCGCTCAATCACTCTTCGCCGAGAAGGGAGATGGTTTCAACCACAGTTTGATGTGCATTTCATTTGCTACGTGCATGAGAGGCAACTCGCGGTGAAGTGGCCAGACGGCTCTCCATCCACTTCTAGGCAACGGGGTTCAAATCCCGGTCCATGTAGAATTTATGATGGACGAAACTTGTTTTCAGTAGTTTTTTTTTTGTAAAAATTCACCAGTTTCCTCAACATCTTATGCCAGATTTGCTCCACAGTCAAATCATTCGCTCAATCCGACTATGACAGTTAAACATTCCAGGTATCCAGAAATCTCCCCTCATCTGGCCAATATTGTGGTTCCTTAAAATTACAATTTTGGTGATTCTTCTTTCATAACTAGATATTTTAGAACAAATAAATTTAAGTATCATTAAGCCATTAAACATACCGAATACGTGAACTTCGTCTACCAGGGATGCAAAATGTTCTAAACAGCAATTTTTCGCGACTCATTGAAAAGTGCACATTCTGGAGATTCATCAGTATTGTGTGTGTGTGCCAGGTTTTCATTCCCGTCATTACAAGGCGAATGATGCCGGAGCAATTCCCCAGCAAACGGATCACGGACAACGTGCGATCTTTCCTGTCTTTTCCGTGGTATATCTTCATCCCTTACTATCATATACACACACACATGTAATTGCATTACACTACCGCATATGTGCGAAGACCAGACGGAAGCTTAGGGTTTGTTCCGCCTGGGTCGGTACCCCACTGGTGGAAGCTACTGGTTGGGGAAATCCAGCAAGTCGACGTGTAGGTCGGCACCGGATGTCACCGGCCAACAAAGGAAGAACATAGTACCCATAGTTAGTTAGCCTTATTTTACGTGGCGAGACTCGGGCCATCAGGCCCGCTCTTCCGTCTGACCACGCAAATTTGGCTACGCTCCTTTCACCACCAAGCGGAGAAAGAAGGTATTATCTCAGGCGACGAAACTGGCGATTTGAATTTAGCTCAGAGGCGTCGTTTAGGCTTGAGGATCTTTTACATGCAAGTAAATCTACTAACATGGGACAGCCGGCTTTACTTCTCCTCCGAAGGAAGGCGTACGAAGGAGTTTTTCGCCCTTAAATCCACGGCTTCGATCGGGTTCGAACCCGCGAACTTGGGTATGACAGTCCGGCACGCTAACCGCTATACCATTGAATCCGCATAGTCACCTCCCTTGATAAAAATTCACTATACTTATAGGGCTACTACGCTTACCCGATCCCCGCAGTTCATGAACCTGGAAACCCGAAATAATCTATCAACCAGGCCAATGGATCGACCCATCCATCAGCAAAGGCAGCTTTCAAAATGCTCTCCCTGCGCATTCGGCGAGTCCCCTTCGCGGCCCAAAGTGAATGAATTATCCAGATTATTATTTACGCTACTAATTTAAACGCTCTATTGAATTACTGTAATTAATCATTACCTGCAAGCCAATTATATCAGAAATTCAATCATCCAAGAGTAGGCTAGCTAGCGCAACGGTATGGGCTCAAACCCTGAGGGATGCGGCTTTAATAAGGGATGCCCAAAGCTTCATGCAAAAGACTAATCATATTCAGTGTCACTGTGAGTTGAGATCGGAAGATAGGAATGAATGATGATGATCAGATAAGAGAAGATAGAAGTACGGGAATATGTTTATTAGGCCCCGATAATTAAAAAAGCTATCTTATCCAAAAAATTCAGTCAAAAATACATTCTTTCTCGCAACAGAGGTAACGGTGAAGAAATATTACATTGTCACAATTTTCGTCTTTCGTAACTTCCGGTAACACTTGAAAATCTCGGGAAAGAACAAGCTCTGTATATATAATGATTATAACGTTATTATTAAAAATTCGGGAATAAAAAACTTTGTTGGGTTTCTGTAATTGAAACAGTTTGTTATGATTTCACAAAATTTTCATTAATAACAATAATAATAAATATTAATAACAATAATAACAATAACACACATAAATTACCTGTAATTGAAACAGAAAACAACACTTAAAAGTTTTTTACTTCAAGTAAAAAATTATATCTTTCTATCACAAACGAGCGATCACAAGCCAGCGATCGTCACTTGGTTGGTAGCGCAGCAGATTAAAGAAATCAAGTTGTACTTTGTTTTCTTTACATCTCCCCTCCTGGCAAATGAACAATGCTCCTGTATTTGTTCAATTATCCTTCCACCACTGGAGTTAGTTTTTTTCTATGATATAAATTGGATTTTTTTTCTATGTCCGGTGTCTACTTCATAGATTGAGTTAGAGATTTTTCCCAATATTGAGTATGGCCCAATTCTTAATTCATCCAATTTCTTCCTATTTAGGCGGTTTCCGTTCTCTATGTATTCAAGATCTCCCTTTTTTAATTCAATTTATTTTCTGTGTAGATCGAATTTTTGTTTGTTGTAGTTATGAGGTTTTTTATTGTATACGTGAGTGCTGTTTTTCTATTGTAACCGCTTTCTCTACTTGGTTACAAAAGTAAATCTTTAATTTACTTATTCCGTGACAAGCTTCTGCACCGTCACGCAAACCTGGGATTATTTCTAATGAAAGGTAAAATTCCCTGTCAGGGGTGGATTCGTCATGGTTCAACTAATTACCAATTAGCAAGTAAACACAGTTCATTAGTTTGAAACAATATTGAACGTATATTCTAATGAATGAAATATGATCTACAATTGTATTTACAAATTTTACCTATGTTCTCAATATTTTTCCCATTAAATCCTGGTAGCTACCTTTCCTACCTAAACTGCAGTTATGATTTTCTAATGTAATCTTAACTTCGATCCCTTGTTTTTCAAATAATAACTTGCACACACAGAGATACACTTTACATAACAAAAATCACTAATAAAACACACGAAATACAATTCAAATAATGATCCTGAAAAAGAAATACATGCACACACAATGTTCCAAATTTTTTAACACCTTTGAATCAATTAATAATATAACACTTAATTCTTACAATTGAAATTTGGCTCATCCTTAGCCTTTCAGTATAAAAAAATTTCGTTTAACAAAGTCTTTAGCCAGTCCTTCAAATGCTATTATGAAATAAATAATCGGACGGCTTTCCTCCCATTCAGTATTTCATACAGCTCACTTTTGCTAAGTGTTATTTATACTCTTAAATCAATTATACGTGAATTCAGTTAAATAGTTTTACGTAAGAACACAATTTTTACATTATTCACAAGAAATATCTGAATCTGATTCTAATTACGACTTTATGAGAAAAAGAAATGATTCGATTAGTTACCAAGACAACTGTTCGGTAAAATTCTAATTTGAAATTTCGTGAAAGTTCTTTCGGTATTTGTTTAACTCACGACCGATGACCTCCCGAAGAATACTCTGCGCTGCGTAGCCGGCTGCAAAACGGCGTCCACGCCTCCAAGGTTGCTGGATTTCTTCACCGCTCCGTGTTGCCTGCCGCGTTGAAAAGTGGGATGCCTCCGAGCGCCGTCTCTCATTGCTTAGCGACGTTTTACCATCGATCACTCCAAGATGATGGTCGCATAAGAATGCAAGTTGAGAGCTTCCAATTATGACTTCGTAATGGTAATGAGCCAAACTAGTTGTAATATCAAACAGAGTTCTTATAATTCTTGAGATTCAATAAGTACATTTCAAGAACGAGATTTCCGAAAATAATACAGACTTTCTTATACGTCGTAGCCTACTACGTGACGCTCGTCGTCTACGCCGTGCACAAAAAAATTAACTGTTCACCTCGGCGGCTCAAACACGATAAGAAGCGAATTCTTTTGACTGCTCACCTCGGCGACTCGAACTAGAATAGGGATGAATTCTCTCTACATCAGTTCATGCCGTTTCCGTTTGTTCCCCAAAAGTTTCTGATTGGTTACTATCAGAGTGCGTTCTGAAATGAATCTCCTGGCTGTCGCCATCTCTACGCCACTAGAGAAACTATTAGTTAATAATATCGTGTCGAGTTTTCTCTTCTATTTTTCTCCTTGGTTTAAAATGTAATCGACAATTAGCGGTTACACTATCTCTTTCTAAATCTTCAGCTGTGCTTTGTGTTTTTAATCCATTGGGTAGGATATATATGGTTTTACCCTCCAACAAATATTTTGGCGAGAATTTTTTTCACTGTATACTCCGTCTCGTTGTATTTTTCCACGACTTTTTTTGCAATAGTTGTCCATGCAATTTTTTTTTGTTACTTTCATTCATAATACATCTTATTTTATTTACCAAGGTCTGGTTTAATCTTGAGACCATTAGAGAAAGGTGCATCTACGGCAGTAAAAATCAATTTTATGTTTTTCTTTCCTAGGAATTGTTTAAATTCCTTGGAATTTATTCCTGGATATTGATCTGTTAGTACCATTTGGACATATGGTTGTTTGTCACCTTCTCAATTAGTTTTATGAAATCTTCAGCGTTTTGTTTTTAGATGTTAAAATATAAGCATATCTGGTGAAGTGATCAGCTAGTAGGTGTAAGTATTTTTTTGTTGATCGAGATCCTCCGAAACCTCCGATGGTATTCTACAGAAACCATCTCGAATGGGTATGTTGCTGGTCCCAAGTGTGACATTAGTCCAAATTTTGATTTTCTCCTGGATTTATTTTTTATGCAGATGTCACAAGTGTCACAAATCTTCTCTATATTAATGATTATATTTTTCGTTGTATATAATGGTGTTATTTTATTTATCATCAGTGTTCTTCCCAGGTGACAATAAGTATTGTGTACATTTTTTAGTAATATTTTACTAAATTCTTCTGATAATAAGATTTTGTCTAACTTTTTTGATTTTCATTTCTTATAATTAGTTTTTTCTAATTGTTTGTAGTTCTGTATATGCTCCTTCATCGTTTTTTATGTCTTCTAGCTTCACTAGGTTTACAAATTTTAATACGTCATCTGAATTTTCATCAGGCACTAGAACTGGATTCCTGCTTAAACAATCTGCCTCTTGGTTTAATTTTCCAGGATTATAATTAACTTTAAAATTATATTGGGACAGATAGCATGTCAAATCGCCCACTTCTTCATCTGTCCTAGCTTTTATATTTAAATTTTCTAAAGGTTTATGATCGGAGAGTACCACAAATTCTCTCCCAAGACGCCAATGTTGCCAATATTTCACGGCTTCTTTTATTGCCAAGCACTCAAGGTAAATTGCATTTTTTTCTTTTGAGCTTCACTCAATTTTTTTGAAACTTATGCCACTGGCTTATCATAGTTATTTTTGTCCTCTTGTTTTAATACAGCTCCGATTCCTTTTATGCTTGCGTCCGTGTTGATTGGTTAAGCGGGATCAAATATTTTTAAAACTGGTTCTGAGCAAAGTAATGCTTTTATTCTTTTAAATGATATTTGGCATTCTTCTGACCAGATAAATTTTACATTTTTTCGCAAAAGATTATGTAGTGGATCTAAAAAATTGCAATGTATAGAATAAATTTATGATGATAATTAATTTTTCCAAGAAATTGACGTATATTTTTTTGGAAAATTTGGAAAATTTTTTTCTAAATCCTTCTTTTTGTATTGCTTCGAATATCACTGACAAGTGAGATAAATGTTCATCAAAAGTTTTTGAAAAGATCAGTATATCATCTATATAGTTCTGCACGCCCTTCGCTCTCCTTCTGCTGCCTCCAAAGAGACTTGCGGTAGTAAAAAATCCTGCCCCGGGTGAAGATCGAACTCACGACCCAAAGATTACGAGACCTATGCGCTGCCTACTGCGCAACCGAGGGGTTGATCTTTACGCCCTTCGCTCTGCTTCTGCTACCACCAAAGAGACTTGCGGTAGTAAAAGAACCTGCCCCGGGTGAGGATCGAACTCACGACCTTAAGATCATGAGACTTACGCGCTGCCTACTGCGCTACCGAGGCGTCGATCTGCAGCCCTTCGCTCTGCTTTCTGCTACCACCAAAGAGACTTGCGGTAGTAAAAAAAATGCCCCGTTTGAGGATCGAACTCACGACCTTAAGATTATGAGACTTACGCACTGACCTACTGCGCTACCGAGGCGTTGATCTGCACGCCCTTCGCTCTGCTTCTGCTACCACCAAAGAGACTTGCGGTAGTAAAAGAACCTGCCCCGGGTGCGGATCGAACTCACGACCTTAAGATTATGAGACTTACGCGCTGGCTACTGCGCTACCGAGGCGTTGACCTGCACGCCCTTCGCTCTGCTTCTCCTACCACCAAAGAGACTTGCGGTAGTAAAAGAACCTGCACCGGGTGAGGATCGAACTCACGACCTTAAGATTATGAGACTTACGCGCTGCCTACTGCGCTACCGAGGCGTTGATCTGCATGCCCTTCGCTCTGCTTCTGCTACCACCAAAGAGACTTGCGGTAGTAAAGAACCTGCCACGGGTGAGGATCGAACTCACGACCTTAAGATTATGAGAGTTACGCGCTGCATACTGCGCTACCGAGGCGTTGATCTGCACGCCCTTCGCTCTGCTTCTGCTACCACCAAAGAGACTTGCCGTAGTAAAAGAACCTGCCCCGGGTGAGGATCGAACTCACGATCTTAAGATTATGAGACTTACGCGCTGCCTACTGCGCTACCGAGGCGCCGATCTGCACGCCCTTCGCTCTGCTTCTGCTACCACCAAAGAGACTTGCCGTAGTAAAAGAACCTGCCCCGGGTGAGGATCGAACTCACGATCTTAAGATTATGAGACTTACGCGCTGCCTACTGCGCTACCGAGGCGCTGATCTGCACGCCCTTCGCTCTGCTTCTGCTACCACCAAAGAGACTTGCCCGTAGTAAAAGAACCTGCCCCGGGTGAGGATCGAACTCACGATCTTAAGATTATGAGACTTTACGCGCTGCCTACTGCGCTACCGAGGCGCTGATCTGCACGCCCTTCGCTCTGCTTCTGCTACCACCAAAGAGACTTGCCGTAGTAAAAGAACCTGCCCCGGGTGAGGATCGAACTCACGACCTTAAGATTATGAGACTTACGCGCTGCCTACTGCGCTACCGAGGCGCTGATCTGCACGCCCTTCGCTCTGCTTCTGCTACCACCAAAGAGACTTGCCGGTAGTAAAAGAACCTGCCCCGGGTGAGGATCGAACTCACGACCTTAAGATTATGAGACTTACGCGCTGCCTACTGCGCTACCGAGGCGCTGATCTGCACGCCCTTCGCTCTGCTTCTGCTACCACCAAAGAGACTTGCGGTAGTAAAAGAACCTGCCCCGGGTGAGGATCGAACTCACGACCTTAAGATTATGAGACTTACGCGCTGCCTACTGCGCTACCGAGGCGCTGATCTGCACGCCCTTCGCTCTGCTTCTGCTACCACCAAAGAGACTTGCGGTAGTAAAAGAACCTGCCCGGGTGAGGATCGAACTCACGACCTTAAGATTATGAGACTTACGCGCTGCCTACTGCGCTACCGAGGCGCTGATCTGCACGCCCTTCGCTCTGCTTCTGCTACCACCAAAGAGACTTGCGGTAGTAAAAGAATCCTGCCCGGGTGAGGATCGAACTCACGACCTTAAGATTATGAGACTTACGCGCTGCCTACTGCGCTACCGAGGCGTTGATCTGCACGCCCTTCGCTCTGCTTCTGCTACCACCAAAGAGACTTGCAGTAGTAAAGAACCTGCCCCGGGTGAGGATCGAACTCACGACCTTAAGGATTATGAGACTTACGCGCTGCCTACTGCGCTACCGAGGCGTTGATCTGCACGCCCTTCGCTCTGCTTCTGCTACCACCAAAGAGACTTGCGGTAGTAAAAGAACCTGCCCCGGGTGAGGATCGAACTCACGACCTTAAGATTATGAGACTTTACGCGCTGCCTACTGCGCTACCGAGGCGCTGATCTGCACGCCCTTCGCTCTGCTTCTGCTACCACCAAAGAGACTTGCTGTAGTGAAAGAACCTGCCCAGCGGGTGAGGATCACGATACTCACCGACCTTAAGGATTATGAGACTTACGCGCTGCCTACTGGGCTTACCGAAGGCCGTTAATGTACTGCACTGCCCTTCGCTCTGCTTTCTGCTACCACCAAAAGGACTTGCGGGCTAGTAAAGAACCTGCCCACGGGTGAGGATCGAACTCACGACCTTAAGATTATGAGACTTACGCGCTGCCTACTGCCGCTACCGAGGCGCTGATCTGCACGCCCTTCGCTCTGCTTCTGCTACCACCAAAGAGACTTGCCGTAAGTAAAAGAACCTGCACCGGGTGAGGATCGAACTCACGACCTAAGATTATGAGACTTACGCGCTGCCTACTTGCGCTACGAGGCGCTGATCTGCAACGCCCTTCGCTCTGCTTCTGCTACCACCAAAGAGACTTGCGGTAGTACAAAGAACCTGCCCGGGTGAGGATCGAACTCACGAACCTTAAGATTATGAGACTTACGCGCTGCCTACTGCGCTACCGAGGCGCTGATCTGCACGCCCTTCGCTCTGCTTCTGCTACCACCAAAGAGACTTGCGGTAGTAAAAGAACCTGCCCCGGGTGAGGATCGAACTCACGACCTTAAGATTATGAGACTTACGCGCTGCCTACTGCGCTACCGAGGCGCTGATCTGCACGCCCTTCGCTCTGCTTCTGCTACCACCAAAGAGACTTGCCGTAGTAAAAGAACCTGCCCCGGGTGAGGATCGAACTCACGACCTTAAGATTATGAGACTTACGCGCTGCCTACTGCGCTACCGAGGCGCTGATCTGCACGCCCTTCGCTCTGCTTCTGCTACCACCAAGAGACTTGCGGTAGTAAAAGAACCTGCCCCGGGTGAGGATCGAACTCACGACCTTAAGATTATGAGACTTACGCGCTGCCTACTGCGCTACCGAGGCGCTGATCTGCACGCCCTTTCGCTCTGCTTCTGCTACCACCAAAGAGACTTGCGGTAGTAAAAGAACCTGCCCCGGGTGAGGATCGAACTCACGACCTTAAGATTATGAGACTTACGCGCTGCCTACTGCGCTACCGAGGCGTTGATCTGCACGCCCTTCGCTCTGCTTCTGCTACCACCAAAGAGACTGCGGTAGTAAAAGAACCTGCCCCGGGTGAGGATCGAACTCACGACCTTAAGATTATGAGACTTACGCCGCTGCCTACTGCGCTACCGAGGCGCTTGATCTGCACGCCCTTCGCTCTGCTTCTGCTACCACCAAAGAGACTTGCGGTAGTAAAAGAACCTGCCCCGGGTGAGGATCGAACTCACGACCTTAAGATTATGAGACTTACGCGCTGCATACTGCGCTACCGAGGCGTTGATATGCACGCCCTTCGCTCTGCTTCTGCTACCACCAAAGAGACTTGCTGTAGTAAAAGAACCTGCCCCGGGTGAGGATCGAACTCACGACCTTAAGATTATGAGACTTACGCGCTGCCTACTGCGCTACCGAGGCGCTGATCTGCACGCCCTTCGCTCTGCTTCTGCTACCACCAAAGAGACTTGCCGTAGTAAAAGAACCTGCCCCGGGTGAGGATCGAACTCACGACCTTAAGATTATGAGACTTACGCGCTGCCTACTGCGCTACCGAGGCGCTGATCTGCACGCCCTTCGCTCTGCTTCTGCTACCACCAAAGAGACTTGCCGTAGTAAAAGAACCTGCCCCGGGTGAGGATCGAACTCACGACCTTAAGATTATGAGACTTACGCGCTGCCTACTGCGCTACCGAGGCGCTGATCTGCACGCCCTTCGCTCTGCTTCTGCTACCACCAAAGAGACTTGCCGTAGTAAAAGAACCTGCCCCGGGTGAGGATCGAACTCACGACCTTAAGATTATGAGACTTACGCGCTGCCTACTGCGCTACCGAGGCGCTGATCTGCACGCCCTTCGCTCTGCTTCTGCTACCACCAAAGAGACTTGCCGTAGTAAAAGAACCTGCCCCGGGTGAGGATCGAACTCACGACCTTAAGATTATGAGACTTACGCGCTGCCTACTGCGCTACCGAGGCGTGATCTGCACGCCCTTCGCTCTGCTTCTGCTACCACCAAAGAGACTTGCGGTAGTAAAGAACCTGCCCGGGTGAGGATCGAACTCACGACCTTAAGATTATGAGACTTACGCGCTGCCTACTGCGCTACCGAGGCGCTGATCTGCACGCCCTTCGCTCTGCTTCTGCTACCACCAAAGAGACTTGCGGTAGTAAAAGAACCTGCCCGGGTGAGGATCGAACTCACGACCTTAAGATTATGAGACTTACGCGCTGCCTACTGCGCTACCGAGGCGCTGATCTGCACGCCCTTCGCTCTGCTTCTGCTACCACCAAAGAGACTTGCCGTAGTAAAAGAACCTGCCCCGGGTGAGGATCGAACTCACGACCTTAAGATTATGAGACTTACGCGCTGCCTACTGCGCTACCGAGGCGTTGATCTGCACGCCCTTCGCTCTGCTTCTGCTACCACCAAAGAGACTTGCGGTAGTAAAAGAACCTGCCCCGGGTGCGGATCGAACTCACGACCTTAAGATTATGAGACCTTACGCACTGCCTACTGCGCTACCGAGGCGCTGATCTGCACGCCCTTCGCTCTGCTTCTGCTACCACCAAAGAGACTTGCCTGTAGTGAAAGAACCTGCCCCCGGGTGAGGATCGAACTCACGACCTTAAGATTATGAGACTTACGCGCTGCCTACTGCGCTACCGAGGCGTGATCTGCACGCCCTTCGCTCTGCTTCTGCTACCACCAAAGAGACTTGCGGTAGTAAAAGAACCTGCCCCGGGTGAGGATCGAACTCACGACCTTAAGATTATTAGATCTTACGCGCTGCCTACTGCGCTACCGAGGCGTTGATCTGCACGCCCTTCGCTCTGCTTCTGCTACCACCAAAGAGACTTGCGGTAGTAAAAGAACCTGCCCCGGGTGAGGATCGAACTCACGACCTTAAGATAATGAGACTTACGCGCTGCCTACTGCGCTACCGAGGCGTTGATCTGCACGCCCTTCGCTCTGCTTCTGCTACCACCAAAGAGACTTGCCGTAGTAAAAGAACCTGCCCCGGGTGAGGATCGAACTCACGACCTTAAGATTATGAGACTTACGCGCTGCCTACTGCGCTACCGAGGCGCTGATCTGCACGCCCTTCGCTCTGCTTCTGCTACCACCAAAGAGACTTGCGGTAGTAAAAGAACTGCCCCGGGTGAGGATCGAACTCACGACCTTAAGATTATGAGACTTACGCGCTGCCTACTGCGCTACCGAGGCGCTTGATCTGCACGCCCTTCGCTCTGCTTCTGCTACCACCAAAGAGACTTGCCGGTAGTAAAAGAACCTGCCCCGGGTGAGGATCGAACTCACGACCTTAAGATTATGAGACTTACGCGCTGCCTACTGCGCTACCGAGGCGCTGATCTGCACGCCCTTCGCTCTGCTTCTGCTACCACCAAAGAGACTTGCGGTAGTAAAAGAACCTGCCCCGGGTGAGGATCGAACTCACGACCTTAAGATTATGAGACTTACGCGCTGCCTACTGCGCTACCGAGGCGCTTGATCTGCACGCCCTTCGCTCTGCTTCTGCTACCACCAAAGAGACTTGCGGTAGTAAAAGAACCTGCCCCGGGTGAGGATCGAACTCACGACCTTAAGATTATGAGACTTACGCGCTGCCTACTGCGCTACCGAGGCGCTGATCTGCACGCCCTTCGCTCTGCTTCTGCTACCACCAAAGAGACTTGCTGTAGTAAAAGAACCTGCCCCGGGTGAGGATCGAACTCACGACCTTAAGATTATGAGACTTACGCGCTGCCTACTGCGCTACCGAGGCGCTGATCTGCACGCCCTTCGCTCTGCTTCTGCTACCTACCAAGAGACTTGCCGGTAGTAAAAGAACCTGCCCCGGGTGAGGATCGAACTCACGACCTTAAGATTATGAGACTTACGCGCTGCCTACTGCGCTACCGAGGCGTTGATCTGCACGCCCTTCGCTCTGCTTTGCTACCACCAAAGAGACTTGCGGTAGTAAAAGAACCTGCCCCGGGTGAGGATCGAACTCACGACCTTAAGATTATGAGACTTACGCGCTGCCTACTGCGCTACCGAGGCGCTGATCTGCACGCCCTTCGCTCTGCTTCTGCTACCACCAAAGAGACTTGCGGTAGTAAAAGAACCTGCCCCGGGTGAGGATCGAACTCACGACCTTAAGATTATGAGACTTACGCGCTGCCTACTGCGCTACCGAGGCGTTGATCTGCACGCCCTTCGCTCTGCTTCTGCTACCACCAAAGAGACTTGCGGTAGTAAAAGAACCTGCCCCGGGTGAGGATCGAACTCACGACCTTAAGATTATGAGACTTACGCGCTGCCTACTGCGCTACCGAGGCGTTGATCTGCACGCCCTTCGCTCTGCTTCTGCTACCACCAAAGAGACTTGCGGTAGTAAAAGAACCTGCCCCGGGTGAGGATCGAACTCACGACCTTAAGATTATGAGACTTACGCGCTGCCTACTGCGCTACCGAGGCGCTGATCTGCACGCCCTTCGCTCTGCTTCTGCTACCACCAAAGAGACTTGCGTAGTAAAAGAACCTGCCCCGGGTGAGGATCGAACTCACGACCTTAAGATTATGAGACTTACGCGCTGCCTACTGCGCTACCGAGGCGCTGATCTGCACGCCCTTCGCTCTGCTTCTGCTACCACCAAAGAGACTTGCCGGTAGTAAAAGAACCTGCACCGGGTGAGGATCGAACTCACGACCTTAAGATTATGAGACTTACGCGCTGCCTACTGCGCTACCGAGGCGCTGATCTGCACGCCCTTCGCTCTGCTTCTGCTACCACCAAAGAGACTTGCCGTAGTAAAAGAACCTGCCCCGGGTGAGGATCGAACTCACGACCTTAAGATTATGAGACTTACGCGCTGCCTACTGCGCTACCGAGGCGCTGATCTGCACGCCCTTCGCTCTGCTTCTGCTACCACCAAAGAGACTTGCGTAGTAAAAGAACCTGCCCCGGGTGAGGATCGAACTCACGACCTTAAGATTATGAGACTTACGCGCTGCCTACTGCGCTACCGAGGCGCTGATCTGCACGCCCTTCGCTCTGCTTCTGCTACCACCAAAGAGACTTGCCGTAGTAAAAGAACCTGCCCCGGGTGAGGATCGAACTCACGACCTTAAGATTATGAGACTTACGCGCTGCCTACTGCGCTACCGAGGCGCTTGATCTGCACGCCCTTCGCTCTGCTTCTGCTACCACCAAAGAGACTTGCCGTAGTAAAAGAACCTGCCCCGGGTGAGGATCGAACTCACGACCTTAAGATTATGAGACTTACGCGCTGCCTACTGCGCTACCGAGGCGTTGATACTGCACGCCCTTCGCTCTGCTTCTGCTACCACCAAAGAGACTTGCCGGTAGTAAAAGAACCTGCCCCGGGTGAGGATCGAACTCACGACCTTAAGATTATGAGACTTACGCGCTGCCTACTGCGCTACCGAGGCGCTGATCTGTACGCCCTTCGCTCTGCTTCTGCTACCACCAAAGAGACTTGCCGTAGTAAAAGAACCTGCCCCGGGTGAGGATCGAACTCACGACCTTAAGATTATGGACTTACGCGCTGCCTACTGCGCTACCGAGGCGCTGATCTGCACGCCCTTCGCTCTGCTTCTGCTACCACCAAAGAGACTTGCCGTAGTAAAAGAACCTGCCCCGGGTGAGGATCGAACTCACGACCTTAAGATTATGAGACTTACGCGCTGCCTACTGCGCTACCGAGGCGCTGATCTGCACGCCCTTCGCTCTGCTTCTGCTACCACCAAAGAGACTTGCCGTAGTAAAAGAACCTGCCCCGGGTGAGGATCGAACTCACGACCTTAAGATTATGAGACTTACGCGCTGGCCTACTGCGCTACCGAGGCGTCTGATCTGCACGCCCTTCGCTCTGCTTCTGCTACCACCAAAGAGACTTGCCGTAGTAAAAGAACCTGCCCCGGGTTGAGGATCGAACTCACGACCTTAAGATTATGAGACTTACGCGCTGCCTACTGCGCTACCGAGGCGCTGATCTGCACGCCCTTCGCTCTGCTTCTGCTACCACCAAAGAGACTTGCGGTAGTAAAAGAACCTGCCCCGGGTGAGGATCGAACTCACGACCTTAAGATTATGAGACTTACGCGCTGCCTACTGCGCTACCGAGGCGCTTGATCTGCACGCCCTTCGCTCTGCTTCTGCTACCACCAAAGAGACTTGCCGTAGTAAAAGAACCTGCCCCGGGTGAGGATCGAACTCACGACCTTAAGATTATGAGACTTACGCGCTGCCTACTGCGCTACCGAGGCGCTGATCTGCACGCCCTTCGCTCTGCTTCTGCTACCACCAAAGAGACTTGCCGTAGTAAAAGAACCTGCCCCGGGTGAGGATCGAACTCACGACCTTAAGGATTATGAGACTTACGCGCTGCCTACTGCGCCTACCGAGGCGCTGATCTGCACGCCCTTCGCTCTGCTTCTGCTACCACCAAAGAGACTTGCGGTAGTAAAAGAACCTGCCCGGGTGAGGATCGAACTCACGACCTTAAGATTATGAGACTTACGCGCTGCCTACTGCGCTACCGAGGCGCTGATCTGCACGCCTTCGCTCTGCTTCTGCTACCACCAAAGAGACTTGCGGTAGTAAAAAACCTGCCCCGGGTGAGGATCGAACTCACGACCTTAAAATTATGAGACTTACGCGCTGGCTACTGCGCTACCGAGGCGTTGACCTGCACGCCCTTCGCTCTGCTTCTCCTACCACCAAAGAGACTTGCGGTAGTAAAAGAACCTGCACCGGGTGAGGATCGAACTCACGACCTTAAGATTATGAGACTTACGCGCTGCCTACTGCGCTACCGAGGCGTTGATCTGCATGCCCTTCGCTCTGCTTCTGCTGCCACCAAAGAGACTTGCGGTAGTAAAGAGACCTGCCACGGGTGAGGATCGAACTCACGACCTTAAGATAATGAGACTTACGCGCTGCCTACTGCGCTACCGAGGCGTTGATCTGCACGCCCTTCGCTCTGCTTCTGCTACCACCAAAGAGACTTGCCGTAGTAAAAGAACCTGCCCCGGGTGAGGATCGAACTCACGATCTTAAGATTATGAGACTTACGCGCTGCCTACTGCGCTACCGAGGCGCTGATCTGCACGCCCTTCGCGTCTGCTTCTGCTACCACCAAAGAGACTTGCCGTAGTAAAAGAACCTGCCCCGGGTGAGGATCGAACTCACGACCTTAAGATTATGAGACTTACGCGCTGCCTACTGCGCTACCGAGGCGCTGATCTGCACGCCCTTCGCTCTGCTTCTGCTACCACCAAAGAGACTTGCCGTAGTAAAAGAACCTGCCCCGGGTGAGGATCGAACTCACGATCTTAAGATTATGAGACTTACGCGCTGCCTACTGCGCTACCGAGGTGTTGATCTACAGGCCCTTCGCTCTGCTTCTGCTCCAACCAAAGAAACTTGCGGTAGCAAATGAACTTGCCCGGGTGTGAGAAATCTATTGCAAACGGCACGGTGTGATATTGTACTGACGAACATTTTCGAAAATGTTCCGGAAGTGTTTCAGTGGTGCTAAATTACGCTGGGATTTCAGTCCCGCCTAGTGAATTTTTTTATTTTTATTACTGACGCTTTTCGCGGAACATATTTTTTGATTATGTGTTTGTTTATATCCTAAAATCATAATTAATTGACAGCACCAAAAGTACAAATTTTTTCCTCAATCAGTTTCTCAAACTGAAAATTCACCCACAGTGGAATAGGAAAGTTGTATTTGGTTAGGTTTTAGTCATAATTGGTATCTCCTGAAAGGAAAATAGTTTTTAGAATATATATAAAAAATGATAAAAATTGGCGTGTTAAGAATGTGGGTGTGTTTGCATAGTTCTAATTATTATATTTTCTTATTTATTCGGTTGTGTAATTCATGAATTAGGAACATATTTAATGAAATTGTGCTGCGTAGGCTAACTTCCAAACTTGCAAATTTACGAATATCGTAATTGGTGGCATTTAGTGTTGTGTGAGGTTACACTGCTGTAAATAAATATGAAGGAAACAGGGAGTTCTTTAATGTCTGGTGGACAAGGTTTAGATATCTTATTATTGTTTCCCATCAATTATGTGTATTTTATCCCTGTTCCAATAGTACATCATTAAGTTGATTTTCGGAAAAGCAGTATCTTAGGGACAGTAATAGAGACTCATTAACATTGCATTACAACAGCTCGTTCGAGGTACTCCGCTGAACGCTTCTCCTCGGGATAGAGTTACGTAAAAGCCTGCTCTAAACCCAGAAGTATTGTGTTGATGCATTCATTAATAAAGCCTTACAAGCCGAGTTGAGCAGTCATTTAACGCTGCTGGCAACTTCTGTTAGTAAAAGACACATCGTCCCGAATTATATTATACAGTCGTGTAGGAAGCCCTGCATATGTATTAAAGACATAAAACACGATCAAGACGTGCCGTTGCTGGCGCGGCCCGCGCATTTCTAAGCATTTATAACCCTGCGCATAACGCCGCAGGGAGCGCCATCGAGGCCGTAACGGCCTTGCAGGCAACAAATAAAGCGCAATTGCCAGCAACGGGCGAGCGCCGCGCCGCGCCGCGCCGCGCCGGGGTGGTAGTGAAAAGACCGTAACGCGACGGAACTCGGAGCCTGTGTTGGGGAGCCTGCAAGACAGGGGACGCCAAGGGACACATACACATATGGCCACAACGCTTCAGAGCGCACGGAATTAAATTGTTATTAATGATGTGATTGTGTCAACTACCAATGTTAACATATTTACTAATTATTTTAATGTAAAATAGTTTGTAAATTTACTTTGTTCAAAATAAAAAAAATTTTAAAAATATATGAGTGGTAAAAGTGGCATTTTATTTGGCGAGTAGGAAAGTTGCCACCAGCAATGCGACATCAATCCCGATGTTTTCAAAATATCGATATTTCTATAAAAAATATCTTTGTTTTAAAGATCTTTTTTTTTTCTTTTTGATCTTTTTTTGCTCGACTTTTTATGTTTTGATCGGATGGCTCGTGTGAATGAAAAATTTCCATACTCCCAATTTTGTAACGGCCTTGCAGGCAACGAATAAAGCGCAATTGCCAGCAACAGCGAGCGCCACGTCGTCGGGGTGGTAGTGAAAAGACCGTTACGCGACCGGCTGTGTTGGGGAGTCTGCAAGACAGGGGACGCCAACGGGAACCCGTTTCAAAATGTACGGAATTGAAGAAGTTACTAGGAAAATGCGACTGATGTTGTTCTGCCCTTCATCTCCCTTTCCCCTCCTATTTCCCTTTCTCACTGTCTCTGCCTCCCTCACCCTTTCCGTCTGTCTGTCTCTGTCTCTGACCGTCTCATTCACATTTACTGAAGAAAAAAAAAATTGCTGTCGGGTGTGTTGCGGTTGCATTTGGCGTGAATATTTCGTTTTGTTCTAGAGCGCCATGTAGTGGAGTTACAACAGAATTAATAACACACGAACCTTCTGGATGAAAAAGCACATAGAAGTGCCTACTTTCATGAAGATCGGTCCGACTGTGTTGGAGTTTAGTTCTTATATACATACCAACATCCAGTTTATAGATATAATGATTAATGATACGAGTGGTAAATGTGTCATATTAGTTTGCGAGTAGGAAAAGTTGCGACTAGGGACTCCACATCCATACCGATATTTTTAAAACATTGACATTTTAAAAAAAATCGATGTTTTCAAGATCTGTAAATTGATGGCGAAGTTTTTTTGAAAAACGATGTTTTCTTCTCGATGTTTTTACGTTTTTTATGCTTTGCTCATAATTGAATTATTTCCATAATTACAATTTTGTAAAAGTTAAAATATGAAATAATAACTTATGGTGCCCTTGTTTATTTGCCCTAACCTCACGAGCGTGATTTGTACTGCTTTCACCTTCATTGAGATGAGTATACGTACCCCAAGATGATCCGTATGACCTGCAATTTCGTTCGTATTCTTCCATAGAGAGGCGCTTTTTAAATCTTGTTTTCAGTTCAATTCTATTTATAAGCACTGACAAATTAAAAATTTGGTTGAGCACAATTTAATGTTTGAGGTTACTAAACCAGCTTTAAAAATATCGATGGATTTTAGTCGTATTATGAACATCAATATTTTAATTTTGAATATCGATGTTTTGTTGTCAATATCGCATCACTAAATGCGACACCAGGCCTGTAGGCCGAGTGGCGCAACTGTACGAGGAAAATAAACTTACGTTTAGCACGTGCGTCATACAATAATTTTCAGATGTTACTGACTTCCGTTTTATTTTAATTCAAGTACTTATTGATACATTGCGTTCAGTAGTAGCTGTCAGAGGAAAGTACTTCGTTATCTTTGTTGCATTTATCAGAACATTGGAGCATCGTTCGAGTTTAGTACTAGTGTTAAAAATCGAACTTTTATCACCCTATGCATGCCACGCTGTACATGCACGCACTTTATAATGGCTGTCTAAAAAGCGTTTATAACTTTTCAAAATTAGTATTGTCATTATAAATATTTTATTTATTATATTATCATTTTGAGCATTGGCCATCATGTCTCGAAGTGGAAATTTGATCACTGAATTATTAAAATGCATCAATACAATTACTTACGGCTAAAAATATTTAGAACGTAAACGAAATATTTGGAATGCTAACAATACATTGTCAATTAACCACTGTTTTAAAATAGTTTGTGGATATATTTTGATATTATTGACAATTGCTGGCTTTTTATAATTAATATCTCAAGCATTAGTACAAAGTTTAAAATCGAAAAATGTCCACTGTAGAAATTCTTCAAGTAGATAAACAACTGCGTTTAGATCACGTGTGCCCAACGAGATGGATTCAGTTTACTGTCGTCGAGGAAAATGCCCGGAGGATCACCGCAGCTATTTCCTCCCCTCATCCCTCTCCCCTTCCCCCTCTTTTCCGCAGCGATCGGGCATCACTGTGTCGCCCTGAAAGCACAATTTCTGATGTGGGTTCTCTAGAACAAGGTTAATGTACTAAAAATGCTACAAACGAAACAAACAGAAAAAGGTCTTTGCTGAGTAGAAAATTAATTTTCTCGCGTTCATTATCTGGTAATCAGTGATACAAAATAAGACAGAAGTATTATTTCCCTGGAAATATGACAGAACAGTTTGAGGCATCGATGTCGCTTTGGACGAACGCTGGCGTTGGACGAACCCTGTTTTTCTTGAACGGACCTGCGCATGACCATTGACCGGGAGAAGTGGCTCAGGGCATCAACTGATGTCACTGCAGTGCCTCTGACTGGGAGGTCCTGACGGTAGCAGAATTTTCGACACTAGCCAGATGGCTAGGTTGAGTTCACCGCTGTATGGAGGACAATTCTAGTGGCCGCTGCTTTGATCGGTAGTTTTTCGTGGTTTCTCCGATCAACACCAGGCGAGTGCCGGAGCAGTACCCTGCAAACGGGCCACAGGCCGCGCGCGACTTTTCCTTTCTCTTCCGTGACCTATCCTCACCCCTTACTTACACACTCTTACACATACATGCACTACACTGTCGCACATGCCGGGAGACCAGTCGCGAGTTTATCGCGGGTGGGCGGTGCCCGGCTTGTGGACGATACCTGGCTTGGGAAAGCTTCGCTAGCCGAGGGAGCGGTCGGCGCCGGATCTCACCATCGAGTGGAGGAAGATCTCCGCCACCTACCGATGAACAAACATGCACTACATTTACGAAACTAATGACCTTAGCAGATCACCGGAACCAAAGGATGCCAGGGAAGGGCGAAGTGCAATCGCATATCCTATGGTCGCCAGACTGGAAAAAACTAGCGATGCCACGGTAGCACATACTTGTGCGTATTGTTTAAAACTTTTCCGATTTTTGAAAATTTAGTGTGTTGAAGGCAAGAAAGGCTTGGACTATTTTTAATCGTCTTTTGCAATATCCGTCAAAAAATTAAAG
>JAHLJT010002630.1:2688058-2716592 GCA_031308135.1 Acheta domesticus
AAGCTCGAAACACAATGCTGTGGAGGGGAGAGGGCTAATGATGTTTTTTAAATACTATTTAAAAGAATAATTCTTTGGTCACGGGTAAACGTTCTTAAGTCAAAAATCTGAGTTTGGAGAAAACAAGGGTTAGATTATCAACGCTTTTTTCTCGTTAAGGAGGCAACATTTGAATTCGTTCGTTTACTAAAATAAAATATAGATACTTAACTTGTCGTTTTCAGTACTTAACCCAATTTCACCAAAAATTGACTTAAGAACTTTTACTCTGTGACCACAGAATTTTTGATTTTGAAACCCAAAAATGCATTCGGTATAACGTGTTTTGTACTAACGTTGCATCGTATTTCTTTTAGTGAATGGATCCAGTTTTAACAGCAAAAAAAACCAAAACGTATTTTAACCCACAAATATATTTTTTAATTAATTTTTTTAAATAGATCTATTTTTTTAATAGAAAATATTATTATAAACTTCAAACGATTTATACTTATTTTAACTTAAAAGAATATTTAAACTAAAAACGTATTTGAACGATATCGTATCTGAATAAAAAAAAATAGACAGCCATTAGTAGCCGATTTTCCTCAAAACATGAATGGCATACTAAAATTTCAATTTTCGCACTAGTACTAAAAGCGAGATGACGCTGAAGTGTATTGCTCATAAATCTGTGAATGTAACAAAGAAAAGAAAATACTTTCGTCTGACCGCATCAGATACAGTGACCTTAATGTATTATTGAGAGTTTGGTACACTGGAATTAATATAAAATGAAAGTCAATAAGTCTGTGTAAAAAATAGTGGTGACACACGTGGTAAAGTGCTTTTATTTTGCTTGTAATATTGCGCCTTTCGGCTTATAGCCTTCATGTCACAACCTTTTCTATTTGAAAAAATAAAATGCCACTCATACCACTAGTATCATTAATAGCTATTAATTTATAAGGAAACTGATGAAACAAAAATCTGATATAACAAAAAGAACGTTCGCTTGTAGTTTTAAAAAAAATTTTTCATCCCGGGATGAGCGAAGTTTTGTACTGGCATACATCAAATTTACCAGTGCAGCCAGGTTCCCGCTGACTTAGATTTTCTAGAAAAACTGTTTTTTGCGTTTCGTCTCTAGAAAATAATAATTCTTTTCAATGTACCTTAGGGTTTTTGAGTGATGGCCATCTGCGGACGAACGAAGAATGAAAACCCGAAACACAATGCTGTGGAGGGTGGGAGATGAGATTCATGGTGGCATGCGTCAAATTTTATTTTTAATTTTATTTATCGTTATAAACAGAAAAACCGTATGTGGCTTATGGGTAGAAGCGTAAGATGCACACATATTCTTGTACTCCATTATTCCTACCCCCACTAATGTGGAATCATGAATAATACGAAAGTACCAACGACCGTAATTGGGCTAACTACGGAAACTAGAAGTTTCTGCTACCGTGTATTAGAAGGGATATCGCTGGCGAAATTACACCCCCTACTATTAAGGTACCCAGCAAAAAGGGAGCACAACAAAACCTGGGCAGATAGCGAAGCTGCATTTAATTTTTCAAAAGCTAAGTTGCGACGAGAATCGTATCTGTGTTACGATTACTCTATAATCTCCGGGTCAAGTAACTAATGGGTTCAATAGCTCGTATTCTTATTTTATTACACAATTGCTCTTTATTTTGACTATAAACTGACCATGCAGAGGGATATTGCCATATTAGACTCTTGGCAGGCGGCAGTGGTCATGAAGAGATGACCTTTGTAACCTATTATCACAAACGCGTCAAATGAACATTGAAATATCTTCGTTAGAGACATTGATATATCTTAATGAGATACTGGAACGAATTACGCTAGGTTAAAGAAGTTTTTGTGAGACTATGTTTCATCGTAGATAATAACGACTTTAAACTAACGTAATTTTTTTTTCATTTAAAAAGTGGGGGAAGGGGAGATATTCCATTCTTGTTTCGATTCAACTATAATATTTGCTCAACATATTTTACTGTATTCAAATGACTGGAGACGATGTGGTTCTGACGTGCAGCAGTTTCTAACAGCGAAGGCGTAATGTAATTGAAAATGCTTACACATAAAGTAACCCAAAAAAGTTTATAAGCTGTAATAGTAGAAGAATTTGAAATGGAATATTAAACATTTATTTTCGATTCAATAAGTTGAAATATACCATTTCTGATGAAGAAATGACAACGTCCGTATCCATCTCAAGAAAACCAGTAGGGAGTTGTTCCAACTTTCACATAAGACTCCTCTGCATCCGACTCTTTCCCTCACAGTGCAGTGTCACCAACCCGGTGGCGCAGAAATATTGTGCAGAACCCTGATCATGTCACCAACGTCTTCGCCGCCCGCTAGAGAGAAGGACCTCATAAGTATTTCACAGGGAAGGAAAGCAACTCCAGTCATGTCTGACACCCGCCCATAAATATTTTTTAAGCAAAAAATTGTTAATTTAAAAGTTCAAAAAGATCGAACAAAAAGATTTCGGACAGTCAAATTTATAATAACAGTTTACATTAAAAACTTATGTTTGTGTTTTTTTTGTAAACTGTTATTATAAATTTGACTGTCCGAAATCTTTTTGTTGCATCTTTTTGAACTTTGAAATTAAATCTACGTGACAGTCTTACGAAAGTATTTCAAAAAATGTTAAGTTAAAATTTTAAAAAAGTTTTAAAAAATTAAAAATAACGTTATTCATAATGGTAGTACTTCTTTAGATGATCCAATAAATTTGTAGTATTGCTTTGTATATATTGAGTATAATTATAAATAAATTTTGGATTTGAGGGTGGAACATGACCCCCGTCGATTCGCCCCTGCTCCACAAAAAAGATTGATTACCATTGTCTACAGAGATTACCTTTGTCTACGTAGAATACATTGTCTACGCATTGTTTACGTGCGGATGTAGACTATATTTGTTTACGCGTAGGCGTAAATCACTGCATTTAACATCGTACCACGTTTTTAAGTGAAGACAAATGACTACAAGAACAAGTTTGGTGTGAGTGTGTGTGTGTGTGTGTGTGTGTGAGTGTGCATGCGTGTATGTATGTGTCTCTTTCTGTACATGCGCGCGTGTGTATGCGCATGAGTGTATTGTGTGCGCATGAGTGTATGTGTACATGTGCGTGCGTGCGTGTCTGCAAGTGCATATGTGTGTGTGTGTGTGCGTGTGGGGGGAGTGCATGCGTGTATATATGTGTCTCTGTCTGTACATGCGCGTGCGTGTATATACGTGAGTGCATGTGTGTATGTGTGTGTACATGCGTGTATGTATGTGTCACTGTTTGTACATGCGCGTGCGTGTATGTCAGTGAGTGTATGTGTTTGCGTGTGTACATGCGCGTACGTGTGTGTGTGTGTGTGCAAATGCTTATATGTGCGTGTGTATGCTTGTATGTATGTCTCTATACATGCGCGCGCGTGTATGCGCATGCGTGTATGTGTATGTATGTGTACATACGCGTGCGTGTGTGTGCGTGTAGGTGTGTGCATGCTTGTATGTATGTGTACGCGCGTGCGTGTATGTACGTGAGTGCATGTGTGTGCAAATGCATGTGTGTATGTGTGTGTACATGCGTGTATGTATGTGTGTCTGCCTGTACATACGCGCGCGTGTGTGTGGGTGTGCTCACCTGCTGGAGGGACTGCAGCAGCGCGGCGGAGTGCTCCTGGGCCTTGCGGCGCAGCTCGGCCACGCTGGAGGAGCGCTGGTCGCCGGGCCCGCCCGGGCCGCCGGGCCCGCCGCACGCGCCCGCGCCGCCGCCGGCGCCGCCCGGGTCGCCCGCGCCGCCCAGCCCCGGCAGCAGCCCGCCCGGCATGGGCTTCATCGGGCAGCACGAGCACAGCCCCGGGAACGCTGCGACAACAACCTTGTTAGATAGCCTTTTGAGCGGCGAAAGCAATCATGGGACTGTTACGTTGCACGCTACCACTTATTTCTGTAACGTGTAACGTTACACGCTGCCACCGATTTCTTTAAAGTTCCTTCCTGTAACGTTGCACGCTACCACTTATTTCTGTAACGTGTAACGTTACACGCTGCCACCGATTTCTTTAAAGTTCCTTCCTGTAACGTTGCACGCTACCACTTATTTCTGTAATGTGTAACGTTCCACGCTGCCACCGGTTTCTTCAAAGTTCCTTCCTGTAACGTTGCACGCTACCACTTATTTCTGTAACGTGTAACGTTACACGCTGCCACCGATTTCTTTAAAGTTCCTTCCTGTAACGTTGCACGCTACCACTTATTTCTGTAATGTGTAACGTTCCACGCTGCCACCGGTTTCTTCAAAGTTCCTTCCTGTAACGTTGCACGCTACCACTTATTTCTGTAACGTGTAACGTTACACGCTGCCACCGATTTCTTTAAAGTTCCTTCCTGTAACGTTGCACGCTACCACTTATTTCTGTAATGTGTAACGTTCCACGCTGCCACCGATTTCTTCAAAGTTCCTTCCTGTAACGTTGCACGCTACCACTTATTTCTGTAACGTGTAACGTTACACGCTGCCACCGATTTCTTTAAAGTTCCTTCCTGTAACGTTGCACGCTACCACTTATTTCTGTAATGTGTAACGTTCCACGCTGCCACCGATTTCTTCAAAGTTCCTTCCTGTAACGTTGCACGCTACCACTTATTTCTGTAACGTGTAACGTTACACGCTGCCACCGATTTCTTTAAAGTTTCTTCCTGTAACGTTGCACACTACCACTTATTTCTGTAACATGTAAAATTCCACGCTGCCACCAATTCTGTAACGTTGCACTCTGCCAACAAGTTTCTCTTGTTGCATCTGCTGTTACATCTACTGCTGCTGCTTTATTTTTTAAAATTAGTAACACTTCAATTCTCATTTTTTAGCTTTTATTTAATTCTCTTGTACAATGTACTTCAATATCTTATCATATTGTACCTTCTCCCATTGTATAACATTAGAATTTAAAAAATTTCTTTAGAAGAACAAGCTTACGTTCAATGCTCTCTCTATATTCATCAATATCCATCAATATATCGGTTGCTAACCTAATTCCCATAACAAGCGAGGTACATCATATGTCACTTGTTTACGAAATAACAATGTAAAATGTAAATAAACATTAGAATTGTACGAAACGTTACAGGGACCTGCACCGTGTAAAGGCGGCTCCACACATTCGCTATTCGGCGAAGAGCGAGCAACCGCTCGCCGAATCCCGAGTCGTGTGGATGGGTCGCTTGCTATTTGCCGAGTGACGAACATTCGGCGCTCGCCCTACCCACTGCGTGTCTGTTTTTTGGACACATCAAAGGGAGCGAACATTCGCCGAACACAACCGCTGGTCGGGATCGGGCGAGCAGTAGCTCGCTGCTCGGCGAATGCCGAATGTGTGGAGCCACCTTTAGATCATCTTTTAATCATTAAATTTGTTCAAAAAATGATCACCCTAACCGAATTTTGATTTGCTCTAACCACTATGCTATTTTATGTTCGGTTTCATAGGCTTCATGTAGTGCCCTCCGAACGACATTTAATTGTCACCATCATGATAATAACTGAATAAAGAGATATTTTGCTCGTTTCGTTCTGAATGGAAGTAATTCCGAAATGTGTTCGCAGAGTGTGCTATTAAGGCTAATTTCCCAACGTCCCACATCCTCTTGATTAGCAAATGTTCGACTAGAGCTCCCCACTAACACTAACACTTTTTATGCCGTGATCTACACAATGCGATATTTTTGGTCGTTCTAGATATTACATTGTATGGACGTACCCTAACACTGTAGAAAGGGTTGCCAGAAATATTTGTAGTGGGGTTCTAGTATGAGGCTATCACTTTTCTAACAATGCTTTAAAAACTCTGGCGTAATTCAATTGGTATTTATAGTTGTTTAATAGTAGTTTGTGCAATTAATTTATGTTAAGCTTTATTGCACGAGTACATTTTTGAAAACGAGCGACGTTAGGAGCGAGTTTTCAAATTTGTACGAATGCAATAAAGCAACTTTATAAACGAGTTGCATACGCTATTTTTATTTGTATACCAGCATTATAAAGTTATAAGGGAATCAAAATGTTTGCGAAACAACTTTCTTGCGGTGACGTTTCGGGTATTTGACATGTGTGCGCGAAAACGGTGGTCGACTGTTCCGTATACCTTTAATTCCCCATGATTCTCCCGCTGCGATTGGCTGAACGTGTGATGACGCAATCATTCGTGCCGTAAAATGCTAATACGTCATCATTTGTGCCGAAAAATGCGCGATTGTGAGCCATTTCTTTGAAACAGGAAAGGGTGTTTGTAATGCTGGAATACAAAAAAATATATTTTAATCCTTTCAGGGGGTAGTGAAACCGCCATAAACAAACTCGGCAGCCGCCGTTGGCGTAGCAGCCACTACGCAGCATGCACACAGTGTTTCAGAAAGCGCATCCCTCATCGCTACTGCACCCGGAGCTTCCCTGCCTCGCCGCCGCGCGGCGCGGCCGTCGGAGACAGAGCCTCGAACGCTGATAAATCGAATTTCTGTTTGACTCGAGATTAATCTCGTTGGGCTAACTTTTTAACGCGCTCCGGGTAACTCGCTTTCCCGCCGCCTCCCCGCCCCGCCCCGCCGCTCCGCTCCTCTCCGCGCCGCCCGCCCGCTAGCCCTCCGCTCGGACAAAGTTGTTCTTTCTGGAAGGAATTTGGTTGTGTGCGCCGAATTAGGGGGCCGGCAAGGCGGAGGGGAGGTGGCCGTGACGGCTAGCTTTGTAGGCGGGGTGGGCGGGGAGGGAAGGGGGGTGCCAGCTGGAAAATGACGGAGGTAGTGGCATTGTCAGAAGGTGATAAGCGCTGCCTTCTTGGGGGCACGTTCTTGGAATCTTATGAATTGTAGATAGTGAGTTACTTACTCTTCGTCATGAAGGCCTGTTGTCTCGATTTCGTAAACATTCTGATACCATTATTTTGGTGGTCATAAGATAACGGCTCGTAAGTCTTTATTTAAGCCTACTTAAGAACTTCCACCTTGTGTCCACATATTTAATAATAATAATAATAATAATAATAATAATAATAATAATAATAATTTGCTTTATTAAAATAATTTTTAAAATAATTTAATAAAATTGCTTTATTTGGAACAGCCCACATTTCACATTTTGCGCAAAGTATTGTAGAAGCACCGACAGTCACCGGATCTGCTCCTTAGGTAGCTGGTTGCAACCTGGAGTAGATTTTATATTCGGCCGACTCATAACATCTTTAGTCGTGATGTAATGGAATAATAATAATAATAATAATAATAATAATAATAATAATAATAATAATAATAATAATAATGTCTTTATTGCTGGCCTACTCTTCCGACTGACCATTATTACGGATTTATCTTCACAATTGAGCCGTTGTGGCGTAAATAATGGTAACTGACATTTCAAGTTTCATAGGAAAATGCAGTACGGTACTGCCGACATAAAATGAGTTGCACATGTTATAACTCACGAGTAAATTATTAAAACCAATTGTTGAAACCTCTTACAGTGTATTCGGAGCTACTTCCTTTGCCTCAACAGTTGGCAGAATTAGCTCCGCACTGTGAATCACTGTCGCCTTTCAGTTATTTTAAAAGGCAGCCCACTTGACATTTATCCATAAGCTATCAATTTCATCTTAAAGAAAAAGATGACAACAAGAAAGAGGAAGAAAAAAGAGGAGAAGAAGAAAGAGAAAAAGAAGAAGAAGAAGGGGGAGAAGTGTAAGGAATATGCGGAGTAGGAGAAGGAAATGTGCAGAAGAAGGAGTAGGAGAAGAAGAAGAAAAAGTGAGAAGATGAGAAGTGTAAAGTGAAGGCAGTGGAGAAGGGTATGGGCAGAAGTAGAATAGGAAGAAGAAGAGGAGGGGAAGTGTAAGGAGAAGGCATTGAAGGAGAAGGGAATGAGCAGAAGAAGACGAAGAAGAAGAAGACGAAGAAGAAGACGAAGAAGAAGAAGAAGAAGAAAGGGCTTTTGACAGCGCTGTACTAAACTTTGCGCCCTCTATTCACTGAACGAATTAGATGTCCTACACGAGTTTATTTCTCTTTTACAAACCCCCCAGCAGCAGCTAGTAAAAAGCGTCGATCTGGAGCGTACCTTTGAGGCCTGGGAAGAGGGGCGGGGCGAACTGCGAGCCCAGCTGCGAGCCCAGGTGCGGCGGGAAGAAGAGCGGCGGCGCGTGGCGCGGCGACGCCGCGGCCGCCTCCAGCACGGGCCGGAACCCGCCCCTGCAACCACACAACACAAACACATTATCACATGTGCACATAAGCTTGCGCGGCTCGAGTCCATGACTTCTTGGCTGAGGAAGCCTGCGACATGACATCGGCCTCTCAGCCAACGACGCGGCGTCTTCCGGGCAGCCAAGAAGTCAAGGCGGCAGTGGAACGCGTCGTAACACCGTAGCATGACACGAGCTCCTCTGCTCAACTAACGTCGGGAGAGGAAACTATTAGTAACCGCGCCGTTTTACAATAGGGATGGCATTGTCTCTTGCGGCGGGGTTATGAACTGCGTGGAGAGGCGATTTCGTCGTGGCACTCATGCCACGGACTCCCGCTCGTGGCATCGACCTTGGCAACACTGCTCTAAGGCAGTGGTGACAAGATCTTCTACTATACACTTATGCTTCCACGGCTCGAGTCCGTGACCTTTTGGCTGTCCGGGAGACGCCGCGTCGTTGGCTGAGAGGCCGACGTTTCGCCCTGAGGAAGCCTGCGACATGACAGGCGAAACGTCGGCCTCTCAGCCAACGACGCGGCGTCTCCCGGACAGCCAAGAAGTCAAACACATCATCACTTACCGTTCAAAGCTTCTCAAAAGGTTCTATCGCTAAATTAACAATACTCCACGTGCGACCCATGTTCAATTACATAGCACAACTTTGAGAGTATAGGCTTCCGCGGCCGGAGTGAGTAGCTAGTGGCTGTTCGGGAGACGCCGCGTCCTAGGCATAGATGCCAACTTTTCAGCTGCTATTTTGCCACCTTGGCACCTGTGCCTAGGATGCGGCGACTCCCGGACAGCCAAGTAGCTATAAACATCATCTTCACCGAAATCGACTGAAATGTACAATTCTTCTACTCTACATGATATCTTCCCTCTTCATTACATTTTTAACTCCACAACCTGACACGTCAATATGCATGGGCTTGACTCATTTCTATTTACTAGTGTATCAAACAACAGTCCACATCAATAGTCAATGGACTAACTGGCCAAGTGAGGTAAATATTCAATAAAAACAATGGAAACGCTCTCTTAAACGTGTAGTTGCCGTTGCTGTTCTTAGTAGCGGCAAGAGTATTAAAACTTGAATGTACTTTTAAATGTGTTCTAAATAAGAAAAACATAGGAAAGCCTAGGTACTAGGCTGTACAAAGTAATAAGTTGTTTAAGCTAGTTTAAGTTGAGCCCCCTTTTTTTGACGCACCGGACAAAGAGGTGTTGTTAAAATTATTCTATTGAGGCCCGCCAGAGATGCTGGCGGAAAAAATGTCATTGATTTCATACATGTAAAGGTGTCCACCCGGATCAAAATGCATTCTAGTTTTAACGCAGGGTACATGCTTAATTTTTCACAATCGATATGGCTTTTGCGGGGAATACTGTTTTAGCTCTTCGTTTAAAAGCTGGATAACATGTCATGTGTCTGAAGGAGTGCTGTTTTAGAGGACTTACTCATTAGCGGTTTCATATTGATATTGCTTTAAAATCTGAAAAATATTGATGGATTTGCTGCTTCCAAAATAGACATTTAGATGACTATTTTTTGTCTGCTATGTAATCTGTGATGTATCGTAACCGACGAAATCAAAATTGTTTAGTGATTGTTATCAATATTATAGGTATGTAATACATTTAATATTTTATTATTTACTGATTTCTTCTTTGAAAAATTTTTTAATCATCCTACTTTTTCTGAGAAATGTTTGCGTTTCATGTATTTAGCCCTATCGCGATGACGGCCACTGACGCCCATTTTGGCGCGCCTGTTGACCCATGAAGTAAGAAAGTTTAAGTCATGATGAATGTTTCTAACATTATCGTCGGTCGGTGGCCGTCTGTCTGTGTGCCCCACCTCAGCCCCCTCCCTTGGTCTTTGTGACCCTCCAGCCCACCTCGGGTTTTTGTTTGCCTCCCCATTATCCTGGTAAAGGCGCGCTTTTGACTGAGGAAGGGAGCGGCGCTACCTGGCCGCTAGAGGGATGGTTCTTGAGAAAGAATATGTGCACAGACCTTCAGAACACGAGTAACCGCTGATATTCTGAAGAAAATCAGAACCATCCTGTTTATTTGGTGTCAGTTTCACGTATTTAATTGTAGACACAGAAGCTTGTCTTTATTCAGTCGGGTAAAATGAAAAATTTAAGTCTTTTATTCCGAGTGTACGTGGGTCATTTAAGGTAGCATGTTTGTCCAACCGACCATGGTGATTCAAATAATACTTTAAATGAAAGTAAAACATCTGTTTCACAAAATGGCAAACGCAGGTCCTTACCGCCCTTATTTTTTAATAAAATAAGTTTAAATTATTACAGGTTCTCAAGGAAAAACTTTCGCGAGCGCATGTTTTTTTAAGAATATTGAAGAAAGTGTATGATCAAAGTACATTTTTCGTTTATTCAATACATAAACAATATTTTGAGAAATCAGATTATAATAAATGTAACATTCCTCACTGGGCATTTTTAAGAGAATAACTGCATCGAAATTCATTGCAACCGGAAGCACTGGCTCTCCGCCTACGAGTCCCGCTGTACAAATCATGCTATTGTGAAGACTGCTTCTCTTCGTGTAAAATCTAAAGCCACGCTAACTTAAAATTGTTGTACATCTAGCAACTGCAAACTATTTTACCAATGCAACCATTTGACCAATGCAACTATTTGACCAATGCCTTTGACCATGCAACCAGTAACCTATGTGGTACAATGCAACCAGTGTGGTCTTATATTTAAGGAAGAAAGTAAGAAAATTGCGGTAGCCGAAGTTACTCTAACCTTTATTAGTATTGCAAATTTATGAAAATGAAATATCATACGAAAAATTAAATGTATTATTAAACATTATTTTCTAAACCAAAATTTCAGTACTTCTCTTTTAATTACTGACAAATAATCATTTAAATTCTCCAATCACATTTACAAGAATCTATTAATTTATAAATGTAATAAATAGTTGAAAATTTTATTAGCCATTGGCTCGAATTTACATCTTTATTATTCAAACACGGAATAATGAGAACCCTGGAGCGTTAAATTTCAGAGAAAGTAAAGAACGCAAGGGGCCTTACAGTAATGAAGTTAACTTGGTATGGAATGTAATAAAGCAATCACACGTCGGTCCGTCGGTATTGTACGCTCCATTATGTTGCAGTAA
Source organism: Acheta domesticus (assembly GCA_031308135.1). NCBI lineage: Eukaryota > Metazoa > Arthropoda > Insecta > Orthoptera > Gryllidae > Acheta > Acheta domesticus. The sequence goes on from JAHLJT010002630.1 coordinate 2,699,467, forward strand.
TAAGCGTTTGCTTTAGTCTTGAAGAAATAAACGTTAATTTTCTAAGAAATTATTCACAAGTTCCGATCAACCCATGCACTGCGCGATAGTCTTAGGTCTGTTTTATAGGAACATATGTTGTAAACATCAAGACGTTCCATTCCTCCATGATCGAGGAATTACTTTTTAATTCTCCCGAAATACGAGTTTTTTTAACGATGTTAATTTTCTCAAATTGTATAGTAATAGTGTATTAAGAAATGCTTTGAACTGTAAGAAAATATCTGGATGTACCTTTCTATAAACAGCATATGCAGTGTAAATAAACTTATTTTGTTGTAAGCTAAATGTATACTAATTAATATTTTATATAAAACGTGGCCAGAGATACGGCTCCACAATTGAGAAAAACTACGCTAAGTAATGAATATGCAATGTTCCGATTTTTTAGAAACTAAAACCCACAGAGTTAAAAATACAATACATTCAAAACAGTTTGAGCGCAAGCAAAACACTTCATCTGTTTTTCATTTCATTACATGATAGATTATGTATTTAATATTCATAATCCACAGTTCGCAGCATTTCCACCAAAAATAGTGGTTTCTGTGTTTGCTGCCCTAATGCACCTCCCCATTCGATAGAAAACATGTGAAAACAGATAAACCACCGCAATTGATAGGCTTGTTAAGTAATGAAAATGTAGCACTCCCCGGTTTTAAAACACCACTAAAACCAGAGAGTTAAAAATACGAAGTTTTCAAAACAGTTTGTGCGCAAGTGAAACCCTTCATCTGTTTTTCATTTCGTAATGTGATAGACAATGCATTTAATATTCATAATCCACCAGTGAGCCGAATTTGCACCAAAAATAGTGGTTTCTGGGTTTCCTGTTGGACCACTCAATGATATGGAAATGAAATCATGCCGAAATTATTCCGCGCACTACTCGCATCAGCGAAAATGTGCGCATTTCAGTGTGTGTATTTGCGATGCGACTGAATGAAATGTTCGAGTAAGTAGCGCGAAGATTTTTGTGCTTGTTATTACCTTGCCAATACTATTTCGTGGGCACATATTCTCATATTTTGAACAGAAAATTTTGTTTCACGCGATGCTTTTGAAATATTTGTGAGAAAAACGTTTTATGGGTGAATTAGAAAGAAAAATGAAAACGTTAGGCGGTTAAAGGAATAGGGCAAGAATTTGTGACTCACAGATATATCTTTGGACATTATCATTCTCAAATCTAAAGCCAAAATATTTGTACCTGAATTCGTTGGGGTAATATAAAAGCGATTTCTTTCTTTCAGTTTGTTTCATTGTACGCTAGTATGCAATTTGTTTTCAAGGTATCCATGGCGTTCAAATTAAAGCGTAATAATAATGTTCTATTAGAACTGAAATATATCTTTTACTTTTTACGATGTGCGCTGTGAAATATACCTCAAGATGATCTCTTTTAGTTCCTTTCAATTCTTCCTATCCTGTGTTCTTGGCATACAGCGGCTAGCCTTGTGTGTGCCGTAGAGAGGGCAAAAATATGCTTCAGAAGCGCAGTAGGCAGAGTGTGAGTTTCGTGAGTACGATCCTCACCCGGGGCATAATTTTCCATTCTTCCACCGCATAATAGCTAGCTCAGTAGGAGGTAAAAGCAACCTCCCAACAGCCTCGGTAGCGCAGTAGGCAGCGCGTAAGTCTCATAATCCTAAGGTCGTGAGTTCGATCCTCACCCGGGGCATAATTTTCCATTCTTCCGCCGCATGATAGCTTCCTCAGCAAGAGGTAAAAGCTACCTCGCAACAGCCTCGGTAGCGCAGCAGGCAGCGCGTAAGTCTCATAATCTTAAGGTCGTGAGTTCGATCCTCACCCGGGGCATCATTTTCCATTCTTCCGCCGCATGATAGCTTGCTCAGCAGGAGGTAAAAGCAACCTCCCAACAGCCTCGGTAGCGCAGTTGTCCGCGCGTAAGTCTCATTATCTTAAGGTCGTGGTTTCGATCCTCACCCGGGGCATCTTTTTCCATTCTTCCGCCGCGTGCTTGTTTGCTCAGCAGGAGGTAAACCCAACACTACCACAGGCTCGGTAGTGCAGTAGGCAGGCTAACAATCTTTCAGCTACAGGTTCCTGCAGGGGAAAATGTAACTCAGGTAGCTTATGGATTTTTATCAATCTTTCTATGCATGTAAGTTCATGATATTAGTGATTCCAGTACGAATTATTGTTTTTTCAAATTTGGCGAAGTTAGAATCATCAAAATTGTGTGACAATTTATCATCCGGTATTAAATGGATACTTTTTGGTTCAGACAAATGTGTCCTGCCTCAAATGTTTTTAAGTTTCAGTCTTTAATGATAAACTATGGCATATTTGTAACCGTATTTATGTTGGGAATCGTGATGATGGCGTTAACGACGTGATATTCACATTGACGAAGATGACATTTTCTTTTATTTCATCCCTACATACTTTCAAAAAATGCATGTTTCACTTTTGGGGGACATTTATATACCTAGTTAAATAAATATATGTATCAAAGCATGGTATAAATGAAATTGATCAATTCTTCGAACGGTTTTGAAAACCTTTTTATAGTTTAAAAGTCAGAAACAAGCTTCACATTTATAAATTTCAAATAGTAAAATGTATTGAATTATCTTGTGTTACAATTTGTACACCACAGTTAATTATCTAGGATTAAATAGCAGGAAGCCTTCTCCATTATGTGAAATTTTTGCGAGTTGGTTTATTAGGTATCGCAACAAGTATGCGGATCCAATATACTAGATACTGGTCTTGGCTCAACGGAAGTATTCCACAACTACGGCATCTTGTGGCGAAGTTAGAAGTCTGAAAGTGCATGTGGTGCCATCTACCATTCTTTTCTTGAATGTAAGAGACATATTTCGCTCACTCGGTTTATTTTAGGATTCTATCGGAAAACACAACCCGGAAGTATAATAAGTTGTTAATACCTAGCTCATTTGTCAATCCGAATAGTTTCTACTGTATGGTATCGAATATTTCTTGTTATCAATTTTGTCAAAATTCTCATTCCTACCACTATTTATAAATCCACGTTGTATAGTGAAATTGCAGGGAAAGCTGCTCCGAGCCTCAAGAAAACGTGGAAGATTGCATATATCCCTGATACATCATATACAATTTTTATGTTCTCACGTTAAATAAATGAAGCTCAAAATATTTTTGCGGTAGTTTTCTGGTCTTATAAAATAATTTTCCCTAATAAATTAATCACACGTTTAACTGTGGAAAGAGAATCTCAACATTACTTCTAGAATGTATTTGGAGGGAGATCCAGTTTCATTTCTGTCACGCAAACACACAAGTATTTTTGAAACGACAAAAAATGTTTGTTAGCTTGAAAATAAAAAACGAAGTGTATTCATAAGAGAAATACCTCTTAAGGATACATGATGAATATAAGTTTTTTTTAAACATAAATTGACAAACAAATGTTGGCATTTCTGCATTCGCCCCTGACGACGTTACGGGAAAGATATTCCTTCATCGCGTGGTCTGGTTTAGTGACTAAATCATGCTAAAGCAGTGGTGTCAATGTATTCTACTGGTGGCTGTGGCACGCGTCGTGGTACCGTAGCATGCCACGAGCTTCTCTCCGCAACTAGCGTCGGGAAAGGAAACTATTAGTAACCCCGCCGTTTTACAATAGGGATGGCGTTGTCTCTGGTGGCGGGGTAATGAACTGCGTAGAAAGGCGATCTCGTCGTGGCACTCGTCTTGCAGACTCCCGTTCGTGGCATCGAGCTTGACAACACAGTGCTAAAGACATTCGCAATTTAACAAAAAATCTCATTTGATTCCAATCGGTGTGTACGGCGCTTGCCAGACCAAGGGAATGGCTAACCTCTTACCTTATCGCCTCCTCCCCCCCACCCCATCTTTCACCCTCCGGCCAGCGAGCCGGCGGCGCTCTCCCTGCCTTCCCCTCCCCCTCCAGACCTTTCCCCCTCCCCCCTGCAGCGTTCATTAGCTAGAGTTAGCGCCACGGGCGAGCTTCGGCTGGGAACCACACACTTGCATTTCAAAGTATGTCGGCGGCGGCGGCGGCGGGCGACGGCAGTGCGAGACGATTAGCATGGCCTCCTGGACGCCTCCACCGCCCTCGACCCTCTCGACCCTTCCCTTCCCCCCTCCCCCGATACCTTCCCCTCCTTCTCCCCTCTCCACCGTCACCAGACCTCCATCACCCGTAGCGGTCCTCACTCATGCGCGTTTGATCCCGAACGGAATGTAGACCATGGGGCCGTCTACCTGCATCGCTGCTGCCGCCTCCTTGGTCTGTGGATCGTACGACGTCCCTGCGGCGCTACCATTAACATCGCTATCGTCCGCCATTTGGCAACTTTACTGCCGTCGCCGCGCGCGTTCGCGTCAATGCTGCTGCCGTCAACCAGCCTCCGCCTATTGAACCAGGTCGTCGGTAGACTCGGCTCTCTCCGCTTAACACACACCAAGTCTAAATCACTCGGATTGCTCCATCGCGTTTTGGAACCGTAAAGGCAAGATACAGTATTCCCTCTATGTTTTAAAATATAGTACTTCCTCAACAGTAATAAAGACATTATTATTATTATTATTATTATTATTACTATTTTATTGTTGTTATTATTAATATTATAACGTCCCTTCCCCATACTTTTCGGCACTGTTTATGAATCGGCACTTCGGCAATCGATTTTCTGCCTTCACTTCCGTCAACGGATCGAAGCCCGTGATTCTGAGATAACCTGTAACCATCCTTGCAACTCCTTTAAAGCAACTCCCCTACATCGTCGGTTTCGACTCTACAGCTGAGGCCGTTGCCACCGAATTAATTCCTGTGATCTTAATACGTCCCTTACCATCTGCTTCCACCTCCGACACCACCACGCTACTCCTATACCGCCGATCCCGATTCCCACCATATACTTCGGTTTTTCGGCTTTACTTCGGTTTTTCTTTCTTGGCGCACGGAGGTGTGTCAATAAAATGGAATATCTCGTTCGCGTCGTTCTCCATTGTGCCGCCAGGAATCGCATGATCGCCAGCACTGCTCGATACAGTCGCGATCATGCGACTCCTAGCGGCACAACCGAGAACGACGCGAACTACCGTGAGGTATTCCATTTTATTGACACACCCCCGTGCGCCAAGAAAGAAAAACCGAAGTAAAGCCAACGTCACAGAAAGCACCTGTGTGATCTTCGTTCGTCACATCACCGTGTCTACCTTCAACATCAACTGTCTACTACATCCCACCTCCTTCCAGTCGTCACCGAAACCACCGCGATCCTTGCACGTTTCGTTAACACGTTTCGTTAACGCCGTCTCCGCCTCCAACATCACCGCGCTAATCCTACATCCCCAGCCGCACCCGCCGTCACCAATTCCACCCTCATAGCGGCCGACTCGCTCTCCCTTCCCCTCCACCGCCACCCCCTTCCCCTCCGCTCTTCACCTCTCGTCTCCGACGCAGGGCGGGCGGGCGCGCGAATCAAGGAGCCGCAAATTGGGTTACCGCCCCCTCTCTTTCGCCCAAGCCCGCCCCTCCCCGCCCCCCCCTCCGGCCCTCAGCAGGCCGCAACCTTCCCGGCGCGCCTCCGCCTGGTCCGTGGCCGGCCGCCCCCTTCCCCCCACCCCCGCAACACCCTTAGTTCACCAACCCCTCCACACCGCTCGGCTCTGCTCTGCCCCCAGCGTGAGCCGCTGGATCAGCCCCTCTGCACTTGATACGGAGCTGTCGACTGTTATTACGGCTGGCTTGGTCGGGTCCTTTCGTATTCCGTTTTCTCTGCATCTGTTATTAAATACGCTGGTATATGGATTTCTAGCAAGTGAAAGGGGAATAGGAAAAAAATTTAACTAATTACCGAATATTAGCTGATGATCCGGCGCTGTAGAGGTATTTATTTATTTGTTTGTATATTACTATCGTCTGTTAAGCAGCAATGTCTATCACCCCTCTCCTGCAACAACTCTCTCAGAACTCCATGCATTCCCTTCCTTCCCCATCCAAATCACTATGGTTCAATGCGTTCTTTCTTGATTCAAGAAAGAATGCATTGAACCATAGTGACCATACCCCACTGTAAGTCAGTTTCTGTGAATTAAATCTTGTGAATGAGGTCTTTTATTTTTAATTAACTGTCTGGCAACAAAATATTGGAAGAAACTAAAATGCACGTGAAAACTACTCCTAACTTGTAACTGTGCTCACTGAACTGACACTTTCAGGCATTAGTAGCTGACACTGCAGCTCATCTGGGTAGCAAAATAATACAATGTTCGAAGCGTAATTATCTTCGGCGAATGCTCAACTGATCTTGTATCTGTCAAAACAATTTTTCGCAGTCCTGAACCGTCTACACTACTAGCTCTACACAGTCTCTGATATGTAAGTCCCTTACGTATTCACTCATTAACCATCTCCGGCATGGTCTAGTGGCTAGGATACCCGGCTCTCACCCGGGAGGCCCGGGTTCAATTCCCGGTGCCGGAAAATAATTTTCAACAAATTTTCTCATGAAGTGACAAAATTGTCTCAAACAAAAATTAGAAACACAGGTAAAATCTGCAGTATGATAAATAATATGTATTAAATATAACGGGCTTTCTTGCCAGTCGAATCCGAATGAATCTTCACTTACATGTGCTTAGAATACTCCTTCATTTGCTACAGTAAAATAACTCTAAAATGTATTTGACGATGTGAAGATTGCCGTTGAAAATTGGTTCAATCATGTAATATTTACTTGGAAATGATATTGAAAGTTAAATGTTGTGTAAGAATAATGATTGCGTTAAATGCACAGTAAATGAAGACGTAAGTTTTAAAGTACTTATTTTTTGATATGTTTCGACATTCGGCGAGAAGCCGCGAGGAAGCGGCTGGTACCTGCACTTAAGTAAGTCATTTTTGACATAACCCACTGATTCGTAAATCAAGAGACAAGGCAATAATCGAATTCCTAGTTTCATAAAAAGAGGCTTACAAGAATTACGTGGATGAGATTTGTTTATTATTTGTACATTTCTTTTCTGTAATCTAAAAGTTTGGGAGTTATATATTTTCCCAGAATATTATCCCATATTTCAAACGTTTAATAAGGAAGCTTGAGATGACATTGTAAGATGTGAAAGATAAGAAGAAATTGAGATGGAAGGTTGAAATTCTACAAAGTAGTCAGGGCTGTCAGGAGCCAGGCGTTCTCTGTCTATACCACAATTCACATTAATACTATTTTGTCTCTAATATTCGTCTGATACTGTTTGAATATCCCTTGCAACTTCTTTTAAATATTCCAGACAACTTTGTGAACACACAATTTTTCCATAAAAGAGCCAGGACTTTTTGTATCATGAAAATCACGTTGAAATGAATTACTTTGGAAATTACAATTTGAAAATTAAAACACAATTTATTTTTAAAATAAATATAAATAATTCTTAAAAAGTAAATAAATAATATCATCAAAATCACGTTGAAATGAATTAATTCGAAAATAAAAATTTGAAAATTAAAATTCATTTTATTCTTAAAATGTAAATAATTCTTAAAAATATAAATAAATAATATCTTCAAAATCAAATTGAAATAAATTACTTTGAAAATAAAATTTGAAAAATAAAATTGAATTTATTCTTAAAGTGTAAGTAATTTTAGAACGAGGGGGACTCCGGCATCTCCGTAGCGAGGCACGCTTCGCCCCGAAGATGGCTCCCCAGCGCGAACGACTGCCAACGTTCGCGCATGCGTGCTGCAAGTGAGTGGAGGCAACCCCCGCCATCTTCCGTCTCCATCCCTCTTTCTCCGCCGCCGCCGCCCTCTCCGCGTGCTCTTGGCGGGCGCGCCGAGGGGACACCGGGCTCCGAATTAGTGAGAGAGGTGACCTCACCCATGCAAATTGCATTTGCTGCTCCGCGATCTGGTCGCCTCCGGCCGAGGGCCAGGGGAAGGGGGCGAGGACGAGCGTGAGGACGGGCCGGGCCGGGCGAGAGGACGGGCGGCGGTTCTTGTGAGGAAGGGTCATTCAATTATGATGCGTTCTTTTCCGGCGCACCCGCCAGAAGCCGCGTTTCCCTAAGGGGACGGAACAGGTCGGGGCTGTGCGGCAGGAAGCTGGGTGAGCCTCTAGGAAGTCTGTCAGCCCGTCCATCACGGGCTGCCACTGTCCCATTATCGCTCATTGGTTGGTGGATATTAATAATTATCGCGTTACGGCGGCATTGACATGAATGGACTTGACACGTGTCATCTAAAGAACCGTACGGGAAATAACAACTCAATTGTAGATTATTAACACTTACGTAATTCTTGTATTTAAATAGAAAAAATGTATACAAGTTCAGAACGTAGTAAAATATCATGAGTTTTGCCATCACGATCAGTTACAATTTGTTTAAAAGGATTTGGCTAGACAATGCTGGAGTTGTTATCGAATACATGCTACACAGAAACCGGGTTGTTAATGCGAACATGAGTTAAATATTGTGTTTAAAATTATTTTCCGGCACCGGGAATTGAACCCGGGCCTCCCGGGTGAGAGCCGGGTATCCTAGCCACTAGACCATGCCGGAGCTGTAGCCTATTGGAAGACATTTGACATTGAAGACATTTGAAAAAGCTATTTCAAACAAAGAATAATTTATACTTTGCCACAATCGAAGTATACTAACATTAAAAACTAAAAATAAATTTCTTCAAAAAGTGACAGGGATGATCAGTATCAGGTAATGCAGTATCATTTTGTATTGCAACTTTACTTTTTTATGTAACTTTGTATGACGAAAAGCAGGGTAACTTTAATATGTTTAATTTATTTATTATGTACTTGTGAAACACAAATGAAACTTTTTAACACGAAAATATCTCTGGATGGCACCGCGCTTATCCAGTGTGTAGTTATTAAATTAATGAATAAGTCACTGATCACCTCTGTAGATACCGTAAGTATCCAAAACGCGTTTTATTGTTTAAACAGAATTTTTTTATCGCAAATTGGCCGTCTAGAACAGTAATGCCAACTGTAGATGAAATTATGTCAGAGCCACTTTCCCCTCCGCAAACAGGCACTCGGAGAAGCAGTGCGAGCAAAGGAGGGAGGGAGGGGCCAACGGAGATCGCCGGTACCGAAACCTTGGCAGTGAGCCTTTGCTGGTGTTGCAGGCAATATGAGTGGGAAACATTTAAATCCGTTAGTTTTCTTTCTGTTAAGGAAGAAAGGTTCCCTTTTGTGGCTACTGGAACAACGCCGAAGTATTTAGTGTGTTCCAAAGAAAGTATGTTAAAACGTCCCACCTACAGATGCATTATGTAGCTTTGTGACCCAGAGAAATCTGAGGGATAAAAAGAAATTCTGAGAATCGACATAGCCTGCAATCATGGGATTTGTAAAGGAAGTTGCAGATTGAAAATTATGGAAAATATACAGAAAATTACGAGAATTTACTTTCTCAAACAAAACTGTACATAAACAATAATTAAGTCTGAGGTCCCAATTCTCTCATATGGTCCCTACCGGGTACCTATTTGTTGTCTATTTTTTAACGTTAATTACTGTTTCAGAACGAACTAATTTGTAATATTACATACCATTGTATTGAATATTATTGTTCCCAAATGTTAAAACTGAATTTTCCAAAAATGTTATCTAGTACAGGAACCTTAGATTACAAACTCACAACAGTTGACATTACAGTTTCTCAGCGAATAAATCGAATAGGCTACCCAAGAAACATGGGAAGCACATTTGTTGCATCTCGTAAATATTATTTGAAGCAAGTCCCATTAAAATGATATTAAAATCAATGAAATCTGCCAAAAATGCTTTTAAAACGACGAAAAAGGTAAAAAAGACTTATTAGTCGAAATTGACGATAAATGCAAAAACAAATGTATTATAAAAATCATTCATGTCAAGATAAAGATCAATATAAATGTAATTCATGTCAATATAAAGATCATTTTTGTCAAGGGCGGGGCTTGTTAATACTCGTATCCCGAGGAAACGCTTCGCTTTGCTGCCATTGGCTGTTGTGATAGGTTCCTTAGTGGTTCTTTCATTCGCCGCGTGATGTCGCTGAAGCTCAAGAAGTTATGTTCCATTTTTCAAGTAGCTGCCGACGTTTTCGGTACATACTACGGAGTTCTTACTCCGTAGTATGTACCGTTGCGTCGGCAACGAAAGGTGCGTTCACTCGCAGTCTAAAACTGAAGCTTATGCTAGACTAGTCCTCAAAGTTCTCGCATATAAGCGCTGCAATCTTGGATGTCATTTGGGTGATTGCACGTGATGCATCCGACAGCTCTGTGGCCGGCCGATATCTAATTTCAGTGATTTGTCGTTGGCGGTGGAATTGGTAAAGTCTAGAGCGAACAGTTTCGAAAAGAGGAAAGAAACGTTTTGTGAAACTGCGTAATAGCCACAGTTTAAGATGTCATTTAAAGGTGTATATCTTCCACCGTGACCCCAACCGATCGTACGGTCAAGCGAGGAACTAGCCTCAAACTGGCTCCAGAAAATTTGCCCCAAAGGTGGCTAGTTGACACACCTATATATCTTACACCGTGGTACACACCCCTACCACCGGAGTTGAGTCTCCATCCTATAGACTTCGCGTTGCAAGGCCCTGCTCCTGGCACCCGCTGCGCCGTCTCCGCCGCCGGCGCGCTCTCGCGCCGTGTTCCGTTCCCTGCCGCCGCCTCCACTTCCGCCTCCACCTCCGCCGCCGTGTTCCCCCGCGGACGGCGGCGGCGTTGTCGCGGCTCGACAGAGCTGCGCGTAATTTGATTTGGATCGGGCTTTACACGAAAAACACGAGGCGCGCGCCGCGCCTGCGCCCGCCGCTGCCGCCGCCGTCGCGTTGACGGGGCGTCACTCCCACGCACCCTCTCTCTCTCTCCCTCCCCCTCCACCGCGTCGCGCCCTCTCTTTCGCTCGTTCGCCCATGGGGTTGGAGAGGGGGGGCTGATCCGCTTAACGAATTGCTTGCCGGTGAAGGGAGCGGAGGCGTCATGTTCACCCTTCCTGGGAACAAGCAGTACCCGAGTTTGTTGCGAATTGTTTGGGAAAGAATCTTGGCCTGGAATGTATCTCTGCGGAGTGTCTTGGTGAGCTGTTATGTAAATAGTACTGTGCGGTGAATTATTTTCACAGTTTTCTTCCATTCGTGGTTAGAACTTATTGTTGAATAGTATTTGTCTACTACTTGACCCCTAGTGGCTGACTGGGGAGAAGGGGTTGCGTTATCAAAGGCTTCAAACTCTGCTGACGTCACTGCAGAGTCGGCGATACTAGGAAAACAATGAAATTTTACTCAGCGAAACAACTGTAAACTGAAGCGTACCATTACTTCTTTCGTTATGCATCGTGGTGTGCGGTTCTGTGTCACCTACAGGTTGTGTGGTATTATCACGATTGTTGCTTGCAACTGTGTGATTCTGATGCAAGAATGAACATACGACACGTGTCTGCCGCTCGATTAAGTGGCAACATCACTCTATTCCCATCTCAGCTGTCAGTCAAGTCGACAGAATATATTCGGACTATAAATGCTTACACAGATGTATTTTTGTCGCTTCGAAAGTGTTTCTTACCCTGAATATTTATTTATACCCTGAATAATGCCGATAAACGGATACAATTGTGAGAGAGACATCGCACCTACTAGAACAGGGCTTTCGAACTGGCGGCCAGAGGGATCTTTTTGTGCGGCCCGCTTCTGCTTTCAAAAATGTTATTATACTAACGAAATACAATACAATTGTACAACTCATCTTATTTTATTTAATGATATATCAATTTTCTCGTTGTATGTACACTAATCATTAAGTATGTTGAATAAAAGTTATATCTAATGTATATTTGTTTCAGCATAATCTCAGTAGTTAGGATAAAAAACCATCTTATATTACGGTGCGGTCCGCAGCTTAACTAGAACTTGATATGTTCCTCATAAGCCCTAAGTTGGACAACCCTGTACTAGGATGTGTAATACCTCATTCGATTCTTTTATTATTTCATGGTTTCGGGAAAAACAAGGTCTGAAATGTTTTATTTGATGACTCAAAATCAACCAATGGGTTTATTCTTCTAATATTCCTTTGTCTAGTTGCCTGAATATTTCTGTTAACAATTTATCTAAGTTAGACATTAAAAATGACAATTTACTTAAACATACTTACCAGTCATAGTAAAAGATTCTATCAACTCTGCATTAAACACATACTTGAATATCATTCTATTCGTTGGGAAGCAATACACCCGAGGTCCGGCATGGTCTAGTGGCTAGGATACCCGGCTCTCACCCGGGAGGCGCGGGTTCAATTCCCGGTGCCGGAAAACTTTTGTGCTAACTGATATGTATTACTTGGAGCCCATGAATTAATGGAACCCATGGATCACTTATAAAAGAAACTCTATATTAAGATGTACTACTATGTTGAATACATTTAGTAATGATGATTGGTAGCACTCGCATCTTAATCTAGCACTCGCATATTAAGTACACAATGCACTTCAATGTTACGTCTCTCTAATGTAGCTTTTTGGTGAAAGAACAGTTCAGTTTAGTGTGAAGGTCTTCGGAAGTGGTGTGTTCGCAGATGTTATGTCAAGATCCGAACTTGACTCTAGGGCTAGCGGAAAGAGATAAAATGTTTTATTACTCTTGGCAACATGAGCAGCTTTTTGCTGCTTCCTGCCATTAATCTCGTATTCATTGGTTACAGTTTTGGGTGGCTCATGTTCCAAACTATATTTTTCAAGTTGTTTTTTTTTCACTTGAAATCCCAAAAAATATTTTAAATCAAATGTTATACATTTGTTGTCGCAAATGACCTGGAAGTTCATGCGACCAATTAAATAAGGCCTAATTTTAAAAAAAGAACCTGATACTATGCAAGAGGATCTATTCTCATATTTCTGAGGCATTGAGATACAAATTCACAGAAAATAAATTAGTCCCGTTAATAAAAAAAAATTGTACAAAACCAAAATACAATTTTCTCAATTGAAATTTCATTCTACAGTATTAGGAGTCTATGGAAGATCAAGGAGAGTCAGTATCCACGGTCTGAGTTTAATATTGAAACAGTTCTAATTGTTTACTTTCTAAGTTTGCAAGAAAAACTTCAATTCAGATGAATAAATGCTTCCATAAGCTCCCGACCTTTTACAGAAACAAGTGTGTGAAGTAGAAGACGTGTTGTCCTTTGCGAAGGTGTTTCCACCTAGTGTGTTTCCACCTGGTTTATACGTTTTTCAAATATCTGAAAGACATTAAAAACAAGAAGAAAACAATACTTACTTTTCTTTCTACGTTACTATGATTGTTAAAAGTTAGACACTTATGATTATAATGTTACACAGATGATAACTTCAAGCATGGAAAACTTGTTCTATCCAATATGAATTTTAAAGACTTACGCCTATAGAAAATTTCTTCATATGCTTGCTAGTAACATCCTGAAGTAATTTCTTCACTTTGCTGAACCTTAAGCATATCGGGAAGTAAATAACGTTTACTGTGTTGTTTTACTCAGGTGTTTCAACCAATTCTGCAAACAAAATTCAATGACTTGTGCACTCCATGAAGGTGTTCCGCCGTCCGTATTTTTACCGTCTAAACACCCACACGCCGTCGCCTCGGTTAGCGCAGTAGGCAGCGCGTAAGTCTCATAATCTTAAGGTCGTGAGTTCGATCCTCACCCGGGGCATGTTTTTTTACGTAGTTATCAAATAGGCAATACGAATCTCATACATTCTCATCTGATATGTCGTTTTCAAAACTGTGATGGACACAAATGAAAACTTAGAAATCAACTTCATATTTTCATCTTCTGTAACGCAGCTTATCAATGCAGAATACCTTCGTTGTTTAGTTGTAATATCTGCGTTATAGTGCGTCTATTAGCTATTAACAATGAATTTTTTATGCAACATATATTTATGCAATAAAATGTTATTAGCCTGAAGCTGATTATCAAATATTGAAGAATATCGAATATTTAAATCATTTGTGGTGTTACTTTAATGTTAACTGGACGTTTACATAGTCGATCATCGTTACTAATGTAATTAACATACTCATAGCAGTGCATCACAAATATGTAGAGGTTATGTTATAAGTGATTTATTATAACATGGGCTCCAGTAATGCATATCAGTTAATACAAACTTTTTCCGGCACCGGGAATTGAACCCGGGCCTCCCGGGTGAGAGCCAGGTATCCTAGCCACTAGACCATGCCGGACATGAAGTCGATGCCTATCAAGTAGAATAAATTCAATCATGTGTTTAATGCAGAGTATTGATGGATTTTTTTACTATGACTGGTAAGTAAGTTTAAGTAAATTGTCATTGGTAATGACTAAACACAATGATAAATTGTTAACAGAATATTCAGGCACCTAGACAAAGAATATTAGAAGAATAAACACATTATAATAATAATAAAACCAGTATAAATAATAATCTCAATCAATGTAGAGCAATTTATTAATGTATATAACTTGGAATACGCGAGTATTGAATAATTTATTTTTATTGTGGACTGTATTAGAGTTTTTAACAGGAAATGAATTTCATTTCGTACTAAACCAAGACTATCTCGAAATTGACTATAAGTTGTTCTTTGTTCTCGATTTCTTCAGCTTCCCTCTTTTTACAGACACGCCTGCAATGAAGACCTGCTTTATTCCGGCATTTTGGATGGCTAGTTGATAAGCCACAAAATTCGCAGATTAATTTTCCGGATGCTTCCGGATGACAACCCGGTATCCTAGCCACTTAGACCATGCTGGAATTGTTACCGCTTGGTAGGCGTGCCACATGTAGGAAATCCAGTCGTTAGGGCGATAGCGTTTTTAAATAATTTTTCGCTCAAAATAACCTTCCGGCACCGGGAATTGAACCCGGGCCTCCCGGGTGAGAGCCGGGTTATCCTAGCCACTAGACCATTGCCGGATTTGTTACCGGGCGGTAGGCGTTGCCACAGGAAATACGGTCGTTAGGGCGATAGTTTTAATTAATTTTTCGCTCAAATTATTTTCCGGCACCGGGAATTGAACCCCGGGCCTCCCGGGTGAGAGCGGGTATCCTAGCCACTAGACCATGCCGGACCCGTTGTGCGTGGGGACTACCAGACAGTGGTGATGCCCAACATGTGTTAAATATTTCTTTCAGTTTCCGGCATCGGTAATTGAACCGGGGGAGGGTCGGGTACCCTATCCTCTAAACCACGCCGGACCATGATGCACTGTCCACGCATTTGCACAGTACAAAAATGTTCATTAACATAAAACATTTAGAAAACTGTAAGGATCTTATCCCTTATCGTACCGAGAAGGAATCAACTCCCATACTAAGTAGGAAACACCAAGACCAACACCAACCTGCGAATGGCAGAGCGTTTTGGTTGTTACGTACAAAAACAAACATGTTCAATCTACATGTTCATTGTGTACTGCTACATGTTCAATGTGTAATCTGTACAATGTCAAATCTTCAATCAAAGTTTCGGTGTGTGTTTTTGTTTTTTAAATTTGCAAAAATGTTTTCGTTGCTAAACAGTAAAATTATTGTGAAGTTGAAGATTGAATGCAGTCACTATTCAAACCATGCATTGTTCAAATTACATAATGTAATTCTCTCGTATTTCATTATCCACTTTTGGAATGGTTTAATATACCGGTTCTGTTAAGGGATAAGGCACAGTAGTTCTTCAGGACACCAGAACCCCGCCTTCTGGGCGCCTGGCCATAGCTCCGCCTGGCAAAGCACCTGCCTCGTACTCACGTGTGCCACGGGTTGCTAAGGCAGGGCTCGCTCATTTCTACTTCTACTCGCGACCCGAGCCAATCCACACGATATCAGAAAGATGAGAATATTTTCACAACTAAAATCCAGACACCTGTCTATAATCTCACAAAAACTGAAAATGTCCCAGAACACAACTCCAGGAAAACCTAACTGACTGGAATAAGAATGATCCAGCAACATGCTCCTTAGTTTCGACAATTCTCGGAAGATTATAGCCTTCTTCGTATTTTGTAGACAAGTATTAACGCGGTAAGGTTTGAATTGATTATTTCATATTATTACTGATTTATTATTTCGTATTTCCGGGCACGTCAATTCCTGTATTCATTAGTTCCGTAAGTGTAGGGCATGTTTTATCGCGGGATGTGCTGCGGTAATCTTCTCCCTGCTGGCTGGCGAGATCGGCTCCGACCTACTCATTGGATTGCGGTTTTTCCTCAAAAAAGAAATCTCCACACCAACGGGGCACCAGCCGGGACAAGCTCTAAACTCTCGACGTTTGTGATAATGTAGTTTAGTGCATGTAATTGTAAGAGTAAGTAAGTAAGAGGTAAAGACATGGCAGGGAAAAGGAAGAAAAGTTCGCTCGCTGCCCGTTTGTTACGATACTCCCCTGGCATTCGCCTGGTGTTGATGGAAGAAACGATGGAAAACTAGCGATCAGAGGCAAATAGCCGCTTGAACTCTCTTTCAAATATTCTACTTGCTCATCTAGCCAGAATCAAAAATCTTGCCATCGTCGGTATTAGGACCTACCGGTCGGAGGTACTGTAGTGACATCGCTTCATATGCTCTGAGCCACTTCAGCCAATTGTACCTGACGCAGAGTATTGCATTGTTATAATAGCTTCATTCATTTCTCATAGAGTTCAATCCTTTAAACCAGTGTTCCCATGGTAGATGCCACGAGCGGGAGTCCGTGGCACGTATGCCACGACGAAATCGCCCCTCCAGCAGTTCATTACCCCGCAACCAGACAACGCCATCCCTATTTAAAACGGCGGGCTTACTAATAGTTCCCTTTCCCGGACGCTAGTTGCGCAGAGAAACTCGCGGCGTGCTAGAGACAAACGCCATCCCTATTGTAAAACGGCGGGGTTACTAATAGTTTTCCAGACGCTAGTGGCGCAGAGAAGCTCGTGGCCTGGCACGATGTCACAACGGCGTGCACACTGCCACCAGTAGCAAACCTTGACACCAACTGCTTTAAACATTGCACTTTCGCCGAATTAACAGACTCGCGAGCTAAACGGCGCTCTGCGCGGCACCTGCTTAGTTGGCGGGAGGGAGAAGGGGTGGGGG
>JAHLJT010002630.1:2716692-2751200 GCA_031308135.1 Acheta domesticus
ATGTCATTGTTGAAAGTACCAATTGCGTCCCTCCCAAGGAAAGCGACACCACAGCAAAGCAGCGGTGTTATGCGGGAAGTCCGGTACGAGGAAAAGGGATCAGTTGGACAACAAAGAACTGCAACTGAAAGAAAAGATGTGCTCTTTCCCACAAGGGAGTGCACACATATGCCTAAGATGCAATGTCGATGTGCTTATTGAATGTTTACAATTCTTACCATACTGACCGTAAGGACTGTCTGAGAAAACGAATAATGCCGACGGGGGCGGGGAAATTGTTTACCTTTGTGTGTGCCAATTTGAAAAGAAAAATGTAGCCATTTCGCATCACTTATTGTTAAAGTAACTACCAGAGTTCAATTCCGGTATGGAAAATAAATGATGACGAAAAAACATTTAACACACGCTTGCGTCTGACAATCATTTTCTGTCTGTCGGGTGCTCCCTTCGCGTAAACAACAGGGTACCCGGCTCTTCCCTGGGGTTCCATTTGCGTTGCTCTGGAAATTCGTTTGGAGCAAATTATTTTAGGCATGTTCGCATCCGACAACCGCCCTTTCTCTGCTGGGGCATGTGTTCGCCTCGGTAGCAAGTCCGGCATGGTCTAGTGGCTAGAGATACCCGGCTTCACGTCGGGAGGCCCCGAGGGTATCAATTCCCGGTGCGGAAATCGATATTTTTTAAACATATTATTAAAAAACAACTGGAAATTAGCATCAACATTCGTATCTCCATGGATGCGTGTGTGCCACTTGGCACGACAGCTCCGGCATGGTCTAGTGGCTAGGAATACCCGGCTCCACCCGGGAGGCCCGGGTTCAATTCCGGTGCCGGAAATAAACGCAACATTAGAACACATGTAGACATCAACGGCCCCGTATGGATGGTAAGCGGTCCACGCACTCACAAGTCCGGCATGGTCTAGTGGCTAGCGAATACCCGGCTCTCACCCGGGAGGCACCGGGTTCAATTCCCGGTGCCGGAAAAAATAATTTTGAGCGAAAATTATATAATTAAAAACTATCCCCTAACCGACCTACTCTTTCCTTGTGGCACGCCTAACCAGGACGGTAACAAATCCGCATGGTCTAGTGGCTAGGATACCCGGCTCTCACCCGGGAGGCCCGGGTTCAATTTCCCGGTGCCGGAAAAATCATTTGTACAAAATGTTTAGCACGTGTTATTACCAAAACCTTATTTCCCGCGTGGCATGCGTACCCATTGGTAAACAATTCCGGCATGGTCTAGTGGCTAGGATACCCGGCTTTCACCCGGGAGGCCCGGGTTCGATTCCCGGTGCCGGAAGCCAATTTTGGTCGAAAAGTTCTACCCTCTAAAGAACAGTATCGATGAAACAAAATGCAAATGGCGCAAACTTGTGCCTTGCAATTTTACAGAGATGCGTTAATTTCTTTCTCTTCGATTCGAAACGGTGTCTTGACGGTTATACTTTGTCGTTACGTTGACTCTGCGTTTGTGATATTGGTGTACTTTCAATGGAAATGGCGAGCAATGTAAAGAAATCGAACGTTACGCAAGAAGAATCGCAACATTAGGCTCTCGTTAGGTTGATTATTAATAATTATCAAACGTCCATATCTGACTATTCACTCCTGCCATGCATGCGGCGACATGACTCTT
Source organism: Acheta domesticus (assembly GCA_031308135.1). Taxonomy (NCBI): domain Eukaryota; kingdom Metazoa; phylum Arthropoda; class Insecta; order Orthoptera; family Gryllidae; genus Acheta; species Acheta domesticus. The sequence continues at coordinate 2,718,334 of JAHLJT010002630.1, forward strand.
TTTAGTGTGCTTTTGAAATGTGCTACTTGTGGCGAGAACTGCAATGCAGAAAACAATGGTATCGAATTTTCATACGCTAGGCATGCATGAGTGCTTATTTTCTTGTCCTCTTTCTAGAAACCTTTGCTTCTCGGGTCACCAAACAATGCGTATGAGACCGATGTTGATAACGTTGCCAAAGGAGAAAGGGAGATTAAGCAGAACAATCCGAAATAGATTGTACCAGGCGTGTTTATGGCGAGGAAGCTAAGGTGCAAGTAAGCAGTTCTGATAACGAAACATTCGATTTAATGAAGATAATTCTTGGAACGCAAAAGGCAATTTGTCCAAATCGAGGCAACGAGTGCCCGACATGAGCGTGGCCTGACAAAACAAAATGGGCGAACCTGAACCAAGTTTAGTAAAATGAATACAACAAGGCAATTGGGGGGGGGGGGTTGGTTCATCTGATCAATCCAGGGGTGGATATAAAATACGACATACCTTCTAAGAAATGGTATTGGCCATTTGCAAAATTTTGTTTCGACTCAGCTGCTGTGAATGAATGGCTTGGCTTTTGCAAGGAGGGATTTTGCTTTTGAAACTTGGGTGCGGAATAACAATGTCATTGTTGAAAGTACCAATTGCGTCCCTCCCAAGGAAAGCGACACCACAGCCAAGCAGCGGTGTTATGCGGGAAGTCCGGTATGAGGAAAAGGGATCATTGGACAACAAAGAATGCAACTGAAAGAAAGATGTGCTCTTTCCCACAAGGGAGTGCACACATATGCCTAAGATGCAATGTCGATGTGCTTATTGAATGTTTACAATCTTACCAATACTGACCGTAAGGACTGTCTGAGAAAACGAATAATGCCGGGGGGGGGGGAAATTGTTTACCTTTGTGTGTGCCAATTTGAAAAAGAAAAATGTAGCCATTTCGCATCACTTATTGTTAAAGTAACTACCAGAGTTCAATTCCCGGTATGGAAAATAAATGATGACGAAAAACATTTAACACACGCTTGCGTTGACAATCATGTTTCTGTCTGTCGGGTGCTCCCTTCGCTAAACAACAGGGTACCCGGCTCTTCCCTGGGTTCCATTTGCGTTGCTGGAAATTCGTTTGGAGCAAATTATTTTAGGCATGTTCGCATCGACAACCGCCCTTTCTCTGTGGCATGTGTTCGCCTCGGTAGCAAGTCCGGCATGGTCTAGTGGCTAGGATACCCGGCTTTCACCCGGGAGGGCCCGGGTTCAATTCCCGGTGCCGGAAAATCGATATTTTTAACATATTATTAAAAACACTGGTTAGCATCAACATTCGTATCTCACATGGCATGCGTGTTGCATTGGCCGACAGCTCCGGCATGGTCTAGTGGCTAGGATACCCGGCTCTCACCCGGGAGGCCCGGGTTCAATTCCCGGTGCCGGAAATTAAACGCAACATTTAACACATGTAGACATCAACTGACCCGTATGGGTGGTAAGCGGTCCACGCACTCACAAGTCCGGCATGGTCTAGTGGCTAGGATACCCGGCTCTCACCCGGGAGGCCCGGGTTCAATTCCCGGTGCCGGAAAATAATTTTGAGCGAAAAAATTAATTAAAACTATCGCCCTAACGACCGTATTTTCCTGTGGCACGCCTACCGGACGGTAAACAAATCCGGCATGGTCTAGTGGCTAGGATACCCGGCTCTCACCCGGGAGGCCCGGGTTCAATTCCCGGTGCCGGAAAAAATCATTTTGTACAAAATGTTTAGCACGTGTTATTACCAAAACCTTATTTCCGCGTGGCATGCGTACCCATTGGTAACAATTCCGGCATGGTCTAGTGGCTAGGATACCCGGCTTTCACCCGGGAGGCCCGGGTTCGATTCCCGGTGCCGGAAGCCAATTTTGGTCGAAAAGTTCTACCCTCTAAAGAACAGTATCGATGAAACAAAATGCAAATGGCGCAACTTGTGCCTTGCAATTTTACAGAGATGCGTTAATTTCTTTCTCTTCGATTCGAAACGGTGTCTTGACGGTTATACTTTGTCGTTACGTTGACTCTGCGTTGTGATATTGGTGTACTTTCAATGGAAATGGCGAGCAATGTAAAGAAATCGAACGTTACGCAAGAAGAATCGCAAACATTAGGCTCTCGTTAGGTTGATTATTAATAATTTATCAAACGTCCATATCTGACTATTCACTCCTGCAATGCATGCGGCGACATGACTCTTTTTAGTGTGCTTTTGAAATGTGCTACTTGTGGCGAGAACTGCAATGCAGAAAACAATGGTATCGAATTTTTCATACGCTAGGCATGCATGAGTGCTTATTTTCTTGTCCTCTTTCTAGAAACCTTTGCTTCTCGGGTCACCAAACAATGCGTATGAGACCGATGTTGATAACGTTGCCAAAGGAGAAAGGGAGATTAAGCAGAACAATCCGAAATAGATTGTACCAGGCGTGTTATGGCGAGGAGCTAAGGTGCAAGTAAGCAGTTCTGATAACGAAACATTCGATTTTAATGAAGATAATTCTTGGAACGCAAAAGGCAATTTGTCCAAATCGAGGCAACGAGTGCCCGACATGAGCGTGGCCTGACAAAACAAAATGGGCGAACCTGAACCAAGTTTAGTAAAATGAATACAACAAGGCAATTGGGGGGGGGGGGTTGGTTTCATCTGATCAATCCAGGGGTGGATATAAAATACGACATACCTTCTAAGAAATGGTATTGGCCATTTGCAAAATTTTGTTTCGACTCAGCTGCTGTGAATGAATGGCTTGGCTTTTGCAAGGAGGGATTTTGCTTTTGAAACTTGGGTGCGGAATAACAATGTCATTGTTGAAAGTACCAATTGCGTCCCTCCCAAGGAAAGCGACACCACAGCCAAGCAGCGGTGTTATGCGGGAAGTCCGGTATGAGGAAAAGGGATCATTGGACAACAAAGAATGCAACTGAAAGAAAGATGTGCTCTTTCCCACAAGGGAGTGCACACATATGCCTAAGATGCAATGTCGATGTGCTTATTGAATGTTTACAATCTTACCAATACTGACCGTAAGGACTGTCTGAGAAAACGAATAATGCCGGGGGGGGGGAAATTGTTACCTTTGTGTGTGCCAATTTGAAAAAGAAAAATGTAGCCATTTCGCATCACTTATTGTTAAAGTAACTACCAGAGTTCAATTCCCGGTATGGAAAATAAATGATGACGAAAAACATTTAACACACGCTTGCGTTGACAATCATGTTTCTGTCTGTCGGGTGCTCCCTTCGCTAACAACAGGGTACCCGGCTCTTCCCTGGGTTCCATTTGCGTTGCTGGAAATTCGTTTGGAGCAAATTATTTTAGGCATGTTCGCATCGACAACCGCCCTTTCTCTGTGGCATGTGTTCGCCTCGGTAGCAAGTCCGGCATGGTCTAGTGGCTAGGATACCCGGCTTTCACCCGGGAGGCCCGGGTTCAATTCCCGGTGCCGGAAATCGATATTTTTAACATATTATTAAAAACACTGGTTAGCATCAACATTCGTATCTCACATGGCATGCGTGTTGCATTGGCCGACAGCTCCGGCATGGTCTAGTGGCTAGGATACCCGGCTCTCACCCGGGAGGCCCGGGTTCAATTCCCGGTGCCGGAAATTAAACGCAACATTTAACACATGTAGACATCAACTGACCCGTATGGGTGGTAAGCGGTCCACGCACTCACAAGTCCGGCATGGTCTAGTGGCTAGGATACCCGGCTCTCACCCGGGAGGCCCGGGTTCAATTCCCGGTGCCGGAAAATAATTTTGAGCGAAAAATTAATTAAAACTATCGCCCTAACGACCGTATTTTCCTGTGGCACGCCTACCGGACGGTAACAAATCCGGCATGGTCTAGTGGCTAGGATACCCGGCTCTCACCCGGGAGGCCCGGGTTCAATTCCCGGTGCCGGAAAAATCATTTTGTACAAAATGTTTAGCACGTGTTATTACCAAAACCTTATTTCCGCGTGGCATGCGTACCCATTGGTAACAATTCCGGCATGGTCTAGTGGCTAGGATACCCGGCTTTCACCCGGGAGGCCCGGGTTCGATTCCCGGTGCCGGAAGCCAATTTTGGTCGAAAAGTTCTACCCTCTAAAGAACAGTATCGATGAAACAAAATGCAAATGGCGCAACTTGTGCCTTGCAATTTTACAGAGATGCGTTAATTTCTTTCTCTTCGATTCGAAACGGTGTCTTGACGGTTATACTTTGTCGTTACGTTGACTCTGCGTTGTGATATTGGTGTACTTTCAATGGAAATGGCGAGCAATGTAAAGAAATCGAACGTTACGCAAGAAGAATCGCAAACATTAGGCTCTCGTTAGGTTGATTATTAATAATTTATCAAACGTCCATATCTGACTATTCACTCCTGCAATGCATGCGGCGACATGACTCTTTTTAGTGTGCTTTTGAAATGTGCTACTTGTGGCGAGAACTGCAATGCAGAAAACAATGGTATCGAATTTTTCATACGCTAGGCATGCATGAGTGCTTATTTTCTTGTCCTCTTTCTAGAAACCTTTGCTTCTCGGGTCACCAAACAATGCGTATGAGACCGATGTTGATAACGTTGCCAAAGGAGAAAGGGAGATTAAGCAGAACAATCCGAAATAGATTGTACCAGGCGTGTTATGGCGAGGAGCTAAGGTGCAAGTAAGCAGTTCTGATAACGAAACATTCGATTTTAATGAAGATAATTCTTGGAACGCAAAAGGCAATTTGTCCAAATCGAGGCAACGAGTGCCCGACATGAGCGTGGCCTGACAAAACAAAATGGGCGAACCTGAACCAAGTTTAGTAAAATGAATACAACAAGGCAATTGGGGGGGGGGGGGTTGGTTCATCTGATCAATCCAGGGGTGGATATAAAATACGACATACCTTCTAAGAAATGGTATTGGCCATTTGCAAAATTTTGTTTCGACTCAGCTGCTGTGAATGAATGGCTTGGCTTTTGCAAGGAGGGATTTTGCTTTTGAAACTTGGGTGCGGAATAACAATGTCATTGTTGAAAGTACCAATTGCGTCCCTCCCAAGGAAAGCGACACCACAGCCAAGCAGCGGTGTTATGCGGGAAGTCCGGTATGAGGAAAAGGGATCATTGGACAACAAAGAATGCAACTGAAAGAAAGATGTGCTCTTTCCCACAAGGGAGTGCACACATATGCCTAAGATGCAATGTCGATGTGCTTATTGAATGTTTACAATCTTACCAATACTGACCGTAAGGACTGTCTGAGAAAAACGAATAATGCCGGGGGGGGGGAAATTGTTTACCTTTGTGTGTGCCAATTTGAAAAAGAAAAATGTAGCCATTTCGCATCACTTATTGTTAAAGTAACTACCAGAGTTCAATTCCCGGTATGGAAAATAAATGATGACGAAAAACATTTAACACACGCTTGCGTTGACAATCATGTTTCTGTCTGTCGGGTGCTCCCTTCGCTAACAACAGGGTACCCGGCTCTTCCCTGGGTTCCATTTGCGTTGCTGGAAATTCGTTTGGAGCAAATTATTTTAGGCATGTTCGCATCGACAACCGCCCTTTCTCTGTGGCATGTGTTCGCCTCGGTAGCAAGTCCGGCATGGTCTAGTGGCTAGGATACCCGGCTTTCACCCGGGAGGCCCGGGTTCAATTCCCGGTGCCGGAAATCGATATTTTTAACATATTATTAAAACACTGGTTAGCATCAACATTCGTATCTCACATGGCATGCGTGTTGCATTGGCCGACAGCTCCGGCATGGTCTAGTGGCTAGGATACCCGGCTCTCACCCGGGAGGCCCGGGTTCAATTCCCGGTGCCGGAAATTAAACGCAACATTTAACACATGTAGACATCAACTGACCCGTATGGGTGGTAAGCGGTCCACGCACTCACAAGTCCGGCATGGTCTAGTGGCTAGGATACCCGGCTCTCACCCGGGAGGCCCGGGTTCAATTCCCGGTGCCGGAAAATAATTTTGAGCGAAAAATTAATTAAAACTATCGCCCTAACGACCGTATTTTCCTGTGGCACGCCTACCGGACGGTAACAAATCCGGCATGGTCTAGTGGCTAGGATACCCGGCTCTCACCCGGGAGGCCCGGGTTCAATTCCCGGTGCCGGAAAAATCATTTTGTACAAAATGTTTAGCACGTGTTATTACCAAAACCTTATTTCCGCGTGGCATGCGTACCCATTGGTAACAATTCCGGCATGGTCTAGTGGCTAGGATACCCGGCTTTCACCCGGGAGGCCCGGGTTCGATTCCCGGTGCCGGAAGCCAATTTTGGTCGAAAAGTTCTACCCTCTAAAGAACAGTATCGATGAAACAAAATGCAAATGGCGCAACTTGTGCCTTGCAATTTTACAGAGATGCGTTAATTTCTTTCTCTTCGATTCGAAACGGTGTCTTGACGGTTATACTTTGTCGTTACGTTGACTCTGCGTTGTGACATTGGTGTACTTTCAATGGAAATGGCGAGCAATGTAAAGAAATCGAACGTTACGCAAGAAGAATCGCAAACATTAGGCTCTCGTTAGGTTGATTATTAATAATTTATCAAACGTCCATATCTGACTATTCACTCCTGCAATGCATGCGGCGACATGACTCTTTTTAGTGTGCTTTTGAAATGTGCTACTTGTGGCGAGAACTGCAATGCAGAAAACAATGGTATCGAATTTTTCATACGCTAGGCATGCATGAGTGCTTATTTTCTTGTCCTCTTTCTAGAAACCTTTGCTTCTCGGGTCACCAAACAATGCGTATGAGACCGATGTTGATAACGTTGCCAAAGGAGAAAGGGAGATTAAGCAGAACAATCCGAAATAGATTGTACCAGGCGTGTTATGGCGAGGAGCTAAGGTGCAAGTAAGCAGTTCTGATAACGAAACATTCGATTTTAATGAAGATAATTCTTGGAACGCAAAAGGCAATTTGTCCAAATCGAGGCAACGAGTGCCCGACATGAGCGTGGCCTGACAAAACAAAATGGGCGAACCTGAACCAAGTTTAGTAAAATGAATACAACAAGGCAATTGGGGGGGGGGGGTTGGTTCATCTGATCAATCCAGGGGTGGATATAAAATACGACATACCTTCTAAGAAATGGTATTGGCCATTTGCAAAATTTTGTTTCGACTCAGCTGCTGTGAATGAATGGCTTGGCTTTTGCAAGGAGGGATTATGCTTTTGAAACTTGGGTGCGGAATAACAATGTCATTGTTGAAAGTACCAATTGCGTCCCTCCCAAGGAAAGCGACACCACAGCCAAGCAGCGGTGTTATGCGGGAAGTCCGGTATGAGGAAAAGGGATCATTGGACAACAAAGAATGCAACTGAAAGAAAGATGTGCTCTTTCCCACAAGGGAGTGCACACATATGCCTAAGATGCAATGTCGATGTGCTTATTGAATGTTTACAATCTTACCAATACTGACCGTAAGGACTGTCTGAGAAAACGAATAATGCCGGGGGGGGGGAAATTGTTTACCTTTGTGTGTGCCAATTTGAAAAAGAAAAATGTAGCCATTTCGCATCACTTATTGTTAAAGTAACTACCAGAGTTCAATTCCCGGTATGGAAAATAAATGATGACGAAAAACATTTAACACACGCTTGCGTTGACAATCATGTTTCTGTCTGTCGGGTGCTCCCTTCGCTAACAACAGGGTACCCGGCTCTTCCCTGGGTTCCATTTGCGTTGCTGGAAATTCGTTTGGAGCAAATTATTTTAGGCATGTTCGCATCGACAACCGCCCTTTCTCTGTGGCATGTGTTCGCCTCGGTAGCAAGTCCGGCATGGTCTAGTGGCTAGGATACCCGGCTTTCACCCGGGAGGCCCGGGTTCAATTCCCGGTGCCGGAAATCGATATTTTTAACATATTATTAAAAACACTGGTTAGCATCAACATTCGTATCTCACATGGCATGCGTGTTGCATTGGCCGACAGCTCCGGCATGGTCTAGTGGCTAGGATACCCGGCTCTCACCCGGGAGGCCCGGGTTCAATTCCCGGTGCCGGAAATTAAACGCAACATTTAACACATGTAGACATCAACTGACCCGTATGGGTGGTAAGCGGTCCACGCACTCACAAGTCCGGCATGGTCTAGTGGCTAGGATACCCGGCTCTCACCCGGGAGGCCCGGGTTCAATTCCCGGTGCCGGAAAATAATTTTGAGCGAAAAATTAATTAAAACTATCGCCCTAACGACCGTATTTTCCTGTGGCACGCCTACCGGACGGTAACAAATCCGGCATGGTCTAGTGGCTAGGATACCCGGCTCTCACCCGGGAGGCCCGGGTTCAATTCCCGGTGCCGGAAAAATCATTTTGTACAAAATGTTTAGCACGTGTTATTACCAAAACCTTATTTCCGCGTGGCATGCGTACCCATTGGTAACAATTCCGGCATGGTCTAGTGGCTAGGATACCCGGCTTTCACCCGGGAGGCCCGGGTTCGATTCCCGGTGCCGGAAGCCAATTTTGGTCGAAAAGTTCTACCCTCTAAAGAACAGTATCGATGAAACAAAATGCAAATGGCGCAACTTGTGCCTTGCAATTTTACAGAGATGCGTTAATTTCTTTCTCTTCGATTCGAAACGGTGTCTTGACGGTTATACTTTGTCGTTACGTTGACTCTGCGTTGTGATATTGGTGTACTTTCAATGGAAATGGCGAGCAATGTAAAGAAATCGAACGTTACGCAAGAAGAATCGCAAACATTAGGCTCTCGTTAGGTTGATTATTAATAATTTATCAAACGTCCATATCTGACTATTCACTCCTGCAATGCATGCGGCGACATGACTCTTTTTAGTGTGCTTTTGAAATGTGCTACTTGTGGCGAGAACTGCAATGCAGAAAACAATGGTATCGAATTTTTCATACGCTAGGCATGCATGAGTGCTTATTTTCTTGTCCTCTTTCTAGAAACCTTTGCTTCTCGGGTCACCAAACAATGCGTATGAGACCGATGTTGATAACGTTGCCAAAGGAGAAAGGGAGATTAAGCAGAACAATCCGAAATAGATTGTACCAGGCGTGTTATGGCGAGGAGCTAAGGTGCAAGTAAGCAGTTCTGATAACGAAACATTCGATTTTAATGAAGATAATTCTTGGAACGCAAAAGGCAATTTGTCCAAATCGAGGCAACGAGTGCCCGACATGAGCGTGGCCTGACAAAACAAAATGGGCGAACCTGAACCAAGTTTAGTAAAATGAATACAACAAGGCAATTGGGGGGGGGGGGTTGGTTCATCTGATCAATCCAGGGGTGGATATAAAATACGACATACCTTCTAAGAAATGGTATTGGCCATTTGCAAAATTTTGTTTCGACTCAGCTGCTGTGAATGAATGGCTTGGCTTTTGCAAGGAGGGATTTTGCTTTTGAAACTTGGGTGCGGAATAACAATGTCATTGTTGAAAGTACCAATTGCGTCCCTCCCAAGGAAAGCGACACCACAGCCAAGCAGCGGTGTTATGCGGGAAGTCCGGTATGAGGAAAAGGGATCATTGGACAACAAAGAATGCAACTGAAAGAAAGATGTGCTCTTTCCCACAAGGGAGTGCACACATATGCCTAAGATGCAATGTCGATGTGCTTATTGAATGTTTACAATCTTACCAATACTGACCGTAAGGACTGTCTGAGAAAACGAATAATGCCGGGGGGGGGGGAAATTGTTTACCTTTGTGTGTGCCAATTTGAAAAAGAAAAATGTAGCCATTTCGCATCACTTATTGTTAAAGTAACTACCAGAGTTCAATTCCCGGTATGGAAAATAAATGATGACGAAAAACATTTAACACACGCTTGCGTTGACAATCATGTTTCTGTCTGTCGGGTGCTCCCTTCGCTAACAACAGGGTACCCGGCTCTTCCCTGGGTTCCATTTGCGTTGCTGGAAATTCGTTTGGAGCAAATTATTTTAGGCATGTTCGCATCGACAACCGCCCTTTCTCTGTGGCATGTGTTCGCCTCGGTAGCAAGTCCGGCATGGTCTAGTGGCTAGGATACCCGGCTTTCACCCGGGAGGCCCGGGTTCAATTCCCGGTGCCGGAAATCGATATTTTTAACATATTATTAAAAACACTGGTTAGCATCAACATTCGTATCTCACATGGCATGCGTGTTGCATTGGCCGACAGCTCCGGCATGGTCTAGTGGCTAGGATACCCGGCTCTCACCCGGGAGGCCCGGGTTCAATTCCCGGTGCCGGAAATTAAACGCAACATTTAACACATGTAGACATCAACTGACCCGTATGGGTGGTAAGCGGTCCACGCACTCACAAGTCCGGCATGGTCTAGTGGCTAGGATACCCGGCTCTCACCCGGGAGGCCCGGGTTCAATTCCCGGTGCCGGAAAATAATTTTGAGCGAAAAATTAATTAAAACTATCGCCCTAACGACCGTATTTTCCTGTGGCACGCCTACCGGACGGTAACAAATCCGGCATGGTCTAGTGGCTAGGATACCCGGCTCTCACCCGGGAGGCCCGGGTTCAATTCCCGGTGCCGGAAAAATCATTTTGTACAAAATGTTTAGCACGTGTTATTACCAAAACCTTATTTCCGCGTGGCATGCGTACCCATTGGTAACAATTCCGGCATGGTCTAGTGGCTAGGATACCCGGCTTTCACCCGGGAGGGCCCGGGTTCGATTCCGGTGCCGGAAGCCAATTTTGGTCGAAAAGTTCTACCCTCTAAAGAACAGTATCGATGAAACAAAATGCAAATGGCGCAACTTGTGCCTTGCAATTTTACAGAGATGCGTTAATTTCTTTCTCTTCGATTCGAAACGGTGTCTTGACGGTTATACTTTGTCGTTACGTTGACTCTGCGTTGTGATATTGGTGTACTTTCAATGGAAATGGCGAGCAATGTAAAGAAATCGAACGTTACGCAAGAAGAATCGCAAACATTAGGCTCTCGTTAGGTTGATTATTAATAATTTATCAAACGTCCATATCTGACTATTCACTCCTGCAATGCATGCGGCGACATGACTCTTTTTAGTGTGCTTTTGAAATGTGCTACTTGTGGCGAGAACTGCAATGCAGAAAACAATGGTATCGAATTTTTCATACGCTAGGCATGCATGAGTGCTTATTTTCTTGTCCTCTTTCTAGAAACCTTTGCTTCTCGGGTCACCAAACAATGCGTATGAGACCGATGTTGATAACGTTGCCAAAGGAGAAAGGGAGATTAAGCAGAACAATCCGAAATAGATTGTACCAGGCGTGTTATGGCGAGGAGCTAAGGTGCAAGTAAGCAGTTCTGATAACGAAACATTCGATTTTAATGAAGATAATTCTTGGAACGCAAAAGGCAATTTGTCCAAATCGAGGCAACGAGTGCCCGACATGAGCGTGGCCTGACAAAACAAAATGGGCGAACCTGAACCAAGTTTAGTAAAATGAATACAACAAGGCAATTGGGGGGGGGGGGTTGGTTCATCTGATCAATCCAGGGGTGGATATAAAATACGACATACCTTCTAAGAAATGGTATTGGCCATTTGCAAAATTTTGTTTCGACTCAGCTGCTGTGAATGAATGGCTTGGCTTTTGCAAGGAGGGATTTGCTTTTGAAACTTGGGTGCGGAATAACAATGTCATTGTTGAAAGTACCAATTGCGTCCCTCCCAAGGAAAGCGACACCACAGCCAAGCAGCGGTGTTATGCGGGAAGTCCGGTATGAGGAAAAGGGATCATTGGACAACAAAGAATGCAACTGAAAGAAAGATGTGCTCTTTCCCACAAGGGAGTGCACACATATGCCTAAGATGCAATGTCGATGTGCTTATTGAATGTTTACAATCTTACCAATACTGACCGTAAGGACTGTCTGAGAAAACGAATAATGCCGGGGGGGGGGAAATTGTTTACCTTTGTGTGTGCCAATTTGAAAAAGAAAAATGTAGCCATTTCGCATCACTTATTGTTAAAGTAACTACCAGAGTTCAATTCCCGGTATGGAAAATAAATGATGACGAAAAACATTTAACACACGCTTGCGTTGACAATCATGTTTCTGTCTGTCGGGTGCTCCCTTCGCTAACAACAGGGTACCCGGCTCTTCCCTGGGTTCCATTTGCGTTGCTGGAAATTCGTTTGGAGCAAATTATTTTAGGCATGTTCGCATCGACAACCGCCCTTTCTCTGTGGCATGTGTTCGCCTCGGTAGCAAGTCCGGCATGGTCTAGTGGCTAGGATACCCGGCTTTCACCCGGGAGGCCCGGGTTCAATTCCCGGTGCCGGAAATCGATATTTTTAACATATTATTAAAAACACTGGTTAGCATCAACATTCGTATCTCACATGGCATGCGTGTTGCATTGGCCGACAGCTCCGGCATGGTCTAGTGGCTAGGATACCCGGCTCTCACCGGGAGGCCCGGGTTCAATTCCCGGTGCCGGAAATTAAACGCAACATTTAACACATGTAGACATCAACTGACCCGTATGGGTGGTAAGCGGTCCACGCACTCACAAGTCCGGCATGGTCTAGTGGCTAGGATACCCGGCTCTCACCCGGGAGGCCCGGGTTCAATTCCCGGTGCCGGAAAATAATTTTGAGCGAAAAATTAATTAAAACTATCGCCCTAACGACCGTATTTTCCTGTGGCACGCCTACCGGACGGTAACAAATCCGGCATGGTCTAGTGGCTAGGATACCCGGCTCTCACCCGGGAGGCCCGGGTTCAATTCCCGGTGCCGGAAAAATCATTTTGTACAAAATGTTTAGCACGTGTTATTACCAAAACCTTATTTCCGCGTGGCATGCGTACCCATTGGTAACAATTCCGGCATGGTCTAGTGGCTAGGATACCCGGCTTTCACCCGGGAGGCCCGGGTTCGATTCCCGGTGCCGGAAGCCAATTTTGGTCGAAAAGTTCTACCCTCTAAAGAACAGTATCGATGAAACAAAATGCAAATGGCGCAACTTGTGCCTTGCAATTTTACAGAGATGCGTTAATTTCTTTCTCTTCGATTCGAAACGGTGTCTTGACGGTTATACTTTGTCGTTACGTTGACTCTGCGTTGTGATATTGGTGTACTTTCAATGGAAATGGCGAGCAATGTAAAGAAATCGAACGTTACGCAAGAAGAATCGCAAACATTAGGCTCTCGTTAGGTTGATTATTAATAATTTATCAAACGTCCATATCTGACTATTCACTCCTGCAATGCATGCGGCGACATGACTCTTTTTAGTGTGCTTTTGAAATGTGCTACTTGTGGCGAGAACTGCAATGCAGAAAACAATGGTATCGAATTTTTCATACGCTAGGCATGCATGAGTGCTTATTTTCTTGTCCTCTTTCTAGAAACCTTTGCTTCTCGGGTCACCAAACAATGCGTATGAGACCGATGTTGATAACGTTGCCAAAGGAGAAAGGGAGATTAAGCAGAACAATCCGAAATAGATTGTACCAGGCGTGTTATGGCGAGGAGCTAAGGTGCAAGTAAGCAGTTCTGATAACGAAACATTCGATTTTAATGAAGATAATTCTTGGAACGCAAAAGGCAATTTGTCCAAATCGAGGCAACGAGTGCCCGACATGAGCGTGGCCTGACAAAACAAAATGGGCGAACCTGAACCAAGTTTAGTAAAATGAATACAACAAGGCAATTGGGGGGGGGGGGGTTGGTTCATCTGATCAATCCAGGGGTGGATATAAAATACGACATACCTTCTAAGAAATGGTATTGGCCATTTGCAAAATTTTGTTTCGACTCAGCTGCTGTGAATGAATGGCTTGGCTTTTGCAAGGAGGGATTTTGCTTTTGAAACTTGGGTGCGGAATAACAATGTCATTGTTGAAAGTACCAATTGCGTCCCTCCCAAGGAAAGCGACACCACAGCCAAGCAGCGGTGTTATGCGGGAAGTCCGGTATGAGGAAAAGGGATCATTGGACAACAAAGAATGCAACTGAAAGAAAGATGTGCTCTTTCCCACAAGGGAGTGCACACATATGCCTAAGATGCAATGTCGATGTGCTTATTGAATGTTTACAATCTTACCAATACTGACCGTAAGGACTGTCTGAGAAAACGAATAATGCCGGGGGGGGGAAATTGTTTACCTTTGTGTGTGCCAATTTGAAAAGAAAAATGTAGCCATTTCGCATCACTTATTGTTAAAGTAACTACCAGAGTTCAATTCCCGGTATGGAAAATAAATGATGACGAAAAACATTTAACACACGCTTGCGTTGACAATCATGTTTCTGTCTGTCGGGTGCTCCCTTCGCTAACAACAGGGTACCCGGCTCTTCCCTGGGTTCCATTTGCGTTGCTGGAAATTCGTTTGGAGCAAATTATTTTAGGCATGTTCGCATCGACAACCGCCCTTTCTCTGTGGCATGTGTTCGCCTCGGTAGCAAGTCCGGCATGGTCTAGTGGCTAGGATACCCGGCTTTCACCCGGGAGGCCCGGGTTCAATTCCCGGTGCCGGAAATCGATATTTTTAACATATTATTAAAAACACTGGTTAGCATCAACATTCGTATCTCACATGGCATGCGTGTTGCATTGGCCGACAGCTCCGGCATGGTCTAGTGGCTAGGATACCCGGCTCTCACCCGGGAGGCCCGGGTTCAATTCCCGGTGCCGGAAATTAAACGCAACATTTAACACATGTAGACATCAACTGACCCGTATGGGTGGTAAGCGGTCCACGCACTCACAAGTCCGGCATGGTCTAGTGGCTAGGATACCCGGCTCTCACCCGGGAGGCCCGGGTTCAATTCCCGGTGCCGGAAAATAATTTTGAGCGAAAAATTAATTAAAACTATCGCCCTAACGACCGTATTTTCCTGTGGCACGCCTACCGGACGGTAACAAATCCGGCATGGTCTAGTGGCTAGGATACCCGGCTCTCACCCGGGAGGCCCGGGTTCAATTCCCGGTGCCGGAAAAATCATTTTGTACAAAATGTTTAGCACGTGTTATTACCAAAACCTTATTTCCGCGTGGCATGCGTACCCATTGGTAACAATTCCGGCATGGTCTAGTGGCTAGGATACCCGGCTTTCACCCGGGAGGCCCGGGTTCGATTCCCGGTGCCGGAAGCCAATTTTGGTCGAAAAGTTCTACCCTCTAAAGAACAGTATCGATGAAACAAAATGCAAATGGCGCAACTTGTGCCTTGCAATTTTACAGAGATGCGTTAATTTCTTTCTCTTCGATTCGAAACGGTGTCTTGACGGTTATACTTTGTCGTTACGTTGACTCTGCGTTGTGATATTGGTGTACTTTCAATGGAAATGGCGAGCAATGTAAAGAAATCGAACGTTACGCAAGAAGAATCGCAAACATTAGGCTCTCGTTAGGTTGATTATTAATAATTTATCAAACGTCCATATCTGACTATTCACTCCTGCAATGCATGCGGCGACATGACTCTTTTTAGTGTGCTTTTGAAATGTGCTACTTGTGGCGAGAACTGCAATGCAGAAAACAATGGTATCGAATTTTCATACGCTAGGCATGCATGAGTGCTTATTTTCTTGTCCTCTTTCTAGAAACCTTTGCTTCTCGGGTCACCAAACAATGCGTATGAGACCGATGTTGATAACGTTGCCAAAGGAGAAAGGGAGATTAAGCAGAACAATCCGAAATAGATTGTACCAGGCGTGTTATGGCGAGGAGCTAAGGTGCAAGTAAGCAGTTCTGATAACGAAACATTCGATTTTAATGAAGATAATTCTTGGAACGCAAAAGATTTGGATTTGCTGAGGAATGAATTGGTGCAAATTTTTTTAAAGCACGTTGGCTTTAGAAACAGAAATATAGAGCTATGTGTGTATACTTTGATTTTGCGTTTAGTTTTGAAAAGCGCAATTAGAGAAATGGTAATCCGGTGGAATTTCGGAAAAATTAAAAACTATCTTAAACGCGGGGAAATCAAAAATGCAAGAGCTTTGATTTCAATAGACTTGATGGTTGATTGTAATTGGACACAATATCCAGGCGGGAGTTTTGAAATATAAAAATGACGAAATAACTTACACGTGTAGAAAATAAGCACACTATTTTGTGTGAAGAGGGAACAAAATAAAACTGGAAGGAATACTATGAAAATTTTGAAATATGTAATGTAGATTAGTAATTTTAATTTACTTTAATTGATTTTCTGAATGACGTAATTAGAAATATGAGAGAACCATTTGTTTGTGTAATGTAATGTGACATTGCTAAAAGGAAATGTCTGAAGGTTCTGAATGTTATGTACGAAGAACAAGATTGTGAAATGTGCCATATTTACTGTTGGACATTATTGAATACATGTGCAGTTAGTAACCAGGGAATAATTTTTCTATATCCCGCTGAAACAATTCATAGCAGACGCTCTCATCACTGGTCATTTCTTCGCATTTCCCAAGGAATCTTGTTTAGAGAGTTATATTGAATGTTTACATTTTTAGTGAAAGGGATCTCGATAATATAGACAGCCGTAACAAGGTTCGCCAATGGATGCAGTTGAACTCTTCGAGGACATGTCAAATAGGATATTGAAAGAGAAAAGTAAGTGGAAAATATTGAAAATTATTTATCGTAAAATAATTGTAGGTTATAGTTTACTGAGAATGTTAAGAATTTATATGAAATTTTGCAATCTCTGGAGGCAAAGTAAGATGCCTCTCTTTTCTACTGTTTTTTTCGGCCTTGTGCAATAAAAGATATTGCAATAGATTCCGTCCAGTATCAAAACTGTTTGTAATTATTAGGGACTGCATATCAGTGCTAATGCATATCCCTGTAATCAGAAAGTTTGCTGACTTTTTATGTGCACGTACTACCAAATTGTTTAAACATGATTTTATGATGCAAATTTGGTTTATTTTCATAATATTAAGGATAATATTTCTTTGAAGTGCTAATTATTCAGTGTTTAACTTGAAATTATCTTAGAAATATATGTATTTAGTGATACTCATTTTACATTTATCTCTATTTATTTTAATAAATTTAATTTTGTAATGTGATTTGTGTGTTGGGGAATATAATGCTGTGTACGTTCACTTTACAGGAGATAGAAAAAACGATTTGCATGAAGACTTTTTTAGTTTGTAACGTTTTCTGCAGATACATTTGCAGTATGTGAGCGTAATATAGTACTACATACATTGAAATATTTTTAAACGTTGTTGATAACACAAAACAAATTTGAAAAATGTATCCATTTTGCATCGGATGGGTGTCTCATGATACTTTTTCATGAATACTGTTTCTGACAATGTTTACATCACGAATATGATTTATTCGCATGTCAATACATAAGTTAAAAAACTAAGAGTGAATAAGGTCAAGAAATGAATTTTCTGAAGTTAAAAAATCGTAACTTCTTTTTAATTCAAAAGTTATATAGTTCATAACCTTTTATCTCTAGAATCTATTTCAAACAACTTTTACAATCTTCACCTGTGTTTATCTCCGGAAGTATTGCTCCTCAGAATTCACAAAACTTAGTCCACCTAACCGACCTGTTTCTTAATAAAACTCCTTTTTCTAAGTGAATTAAGCTGCTTCTTCCCTTCATTTTCTTCATCTACATTCAGGTTTTTAACAAAAAATAACATCCTTTCCTCGTAAAAAATATTTACAAAACTGTTTTAAAGAATATTAAAACTTAAGTTCATACAATAAAATATTGCACAGAACAACCTTTAGAAATTTCACATGGCTGCCAATCTCAACCAATGCAAAAAGGTAACATCTTTGCAATATGTCCCTTTTCTGCATTGCGTTATTCTTTTAATTCACGTTTTCAGCAAGGACAAAAGTAAATATGTTACCTTTTTTGCACAGTGAAAGATAAAGCTGAAAGGAAGGCATACTAATCATAACATTAAAATAGTCAAAATGTGAACATATACCCTTTCAGCATTGGGCTGTTTATATGAGGGCGAAATGGGAAGCGACACAGTTTTCCTTTTCATGGTGTGGTGGTGACAGCTAAAGCTTTCTCGTAATTTGTGTTCAAATGGAGTTCTAATGCAAATTGTTCGATGTTTTTAGGGGCAGACATTCCATTGTGAAAACTAATATTAGTAATAATTAGACATCGGATATTTAGGGAAATGCTACTCTATTCTAGCGTACTTATTTAAAGGCTGATAAATACATGTACAAGAATCATGACAAATGATGACATATGACGAAGTTTTGTAAGGCTTATTTTTTAGCATAAATGGCCCCTTTTTTTGCATACCTTTTTTAAAATTATTGGACGCCTTTTATGAATTATTTTATATACAATGCTAAGATACCAGAAAATCGGCCATGGTGCAACGTGGCCATTCATTACAAAACTTTCAATTCACGTCTTTTTATTTTAAAATATGAGAGAATTCGTAAAAGTATACCAACAAATTTTTTCTCCGTCTCCCTACTTTATAAATACCAGCTATGTTCTGAAAATATAGTCGAGTGGAGGGCACATGGAGGGCACGGATATTTTAAGTGTAAATAAATGTAAATTCGCAGGTTTCAGTGTTGCTACACTTGGACTTCGAAAATATATGCCAGTCACATCAGTAGATGTGAGAGATCCTACTCCGCATTCAAACTGATTTTGTCTCCCAATCGTCGCAAATTTGAAACTGTTATCCCAGAAAAGTTACTGGTAATACACTGCAATACAAACTATTAAGAATAAAAGGAGTTGTAAATATGTGAAGATTGTTTTTACATTAAAATAAACATCCTTGTTTGGGGCATTTAAGATTACAAAATAATTTAGACAAACATTACAAACGATTTTTCATTTTGTGTATGTAACTTATAACAGTGCATTTTTTTTCTTATTTTTGACATTTTCAGTGCCTTTTTAGGAGCCTAAAAGACGATTTTTTTAGTGCCTAAACATCCGATATCATAATAATCCATACTATTAATACTTTTTTTTCCAAATCTCATTGGGCATCAAAGAGTAAAAGTCTGGATGATCCTAACGTGCAAAAAAAATTTGAAAAACAGTGATATAATGGTTTAATGTTGATAAATTACAGAGCATATTTTCCACCTACAGAATTTTAGTCCATACGTATCCGGTCCTAGGTCATTTCGAGGGTAAATTACGTGGAAGTTGAGAGACTGTAACATAAAACAATAGCAGGAAAGGTCCAGGTTTTAAAATATGACCTATTTTCGAGTAAATGATTGTTTTCTGGACACTTTTAATAATGTATGGCCTTTTCTTTCATAGATAAAAAATGATAAATACCTGTCTTTTCCGTTGTTTTCGCTCATTTCCCTTTCTGCTGTAACGAATATCGCTAGTTGGAGTATTGAATGACATCCTCTTGAAGTCACAACCTCTAAATCTTGGTTACAGTGAGCTACTTGTGGAGTCAGGAATGTGACAGGAAGGTCAACACATGCAGAAATGGAGATCAAATTTCGTCGAGGATGACTGTCATATCCTCGTTATCTCAGGACTGTAAGGATATTGTAGATGAGAGAGATAACTGCAGTAAAAAAAATCAAATTTAATTTATTTTCTACAACCGAAAACCATAGGTTTCAAATAAGAGGTGTGCTCAAAATAAAAATACATGACATACCTACCGGATGCATTCCTATGAGCCGACTTGAGCTGTAAGAAACATCGCTAGTGAGACAGTCCATTTTGGCAACCTCCTATCCTTGATTAGGGATTACGTGTTAGGCAACGGAGGCTCAAGCAGGAGCAGCAACAAGGGAATTCAAGCATAAAGGCACGTTCAAGAAGGACGACTGTCAAGGATTTCATGAACGCCTTAGGTAGTAAGGACATCATGGAAGAGAGAACTGTCTGGAGCAAAAATGGTATTACGATTAGTTTTCTAACTTTTTTTTTTAATTTTCAGGATTTCAGAAAAGTTCATTTAGTAAACTATGTCTTACCGGATGTTTCTGAAGATTTTTTCCATCTGTGCTGGCGTCTACTGAAAATAATATTGGGATTTAAAATGTCATTTCTGGCACTCATTGAATGTTTCAAATAAGACATTTCATTAGCAAAACATTCTACGAGAAAAAAGATGGTAATATAGTTTATTGTCAAGGGACGCGGACGTGCTACTCAGTTTTCACCATACGACTTCTTCAGTAGTTCACTGAATTTCTTAGGAGTGGAAGAGGAAGGATGACCTTGACCTACTCACAATGTGCATACTACAGAAACGTTTTAGACAAACTGTTCTCAACCAGTAAAGATAACTAAATGTTACATTTTTGTTTTAAAACAAATATTAAATCTCGGCTAAGAACCAGCTGGCATCAATACACATGAATAAATCTGAAGTGTCTGTCTTAGATTTTCGAATTTTCAGTTTTTAAATACCAGCTTTAAAATATTATGTTGATATCCCGCCATGCTGTTCAGATTCGTGTTCCTGTAACATAAAAGGAGTGAATTTGTTTGTATTGTCACAAGTTCAGAGAATGAGCCACATAACCTCTGGACTGATTGCTCCCAAATTTGGATCGAATATTTTTGAGGGGGCCAAGAATGAAAACTAGCGTGGGGTTGCGACTCACCACTTTTAGCTCGAAATGATTTTAAACAAAATTAGTTAAATGTAATCCCAAATTCATCTGGGAATTACCGTGTGAAGGAACAGGCGAAGTAGAACAAGCAAAAGGAGCGGAAGAAGTAAAAGGACTGAGCGGCCCAGCAGACGGAGGTGGAGCGAAAGAATAGGCCGAGTGGAAGGAAAAGGGCATTGAATTGAATGGAATTGAATTGCCTTATTTTACGTGGCGAGACTCAGGCCATGAGGCCTGCTTTTCCGTCAGACCACGCAAATTTCGCTACGCTCCTTTCACCAACTAGCGGACAAAGAAGGTATTCCTTGGGCGACGAAACAGGCGATTTTGAATTTAGCTCAGAGGCGTCATTTAGGCTTGAGGATCTTGTACATGCAGTAAATCTACTAACATGGGACAGCCGGCTTTACTTCCCCACCGAAGGGAAGGCGTACGAAGGATTTTTTCGCCCCTAAAAATCCACGGCTTCGAACCCGCGAACTTGGGTATAACAGTCCGATACGATAACCGTTACACCTTCGACGCCGCGAAGGTGCAAACGGTACGGCCGCCGCCGCGAAGGGCATGGCGGTAAGACAGAAGAAGCGGGAATGAACGGGACGAGAATTGAATGAATGAAGACGAGAATTCGCGGGATGAACAGAGCGAAAGGGGCTCTGCAACGCGTAAAGGTCAAACTTCCAGGGTGAAAACAGGAGATTTCACGCATTAAACCCTTGGTAGTGAGGGAACACCATAGACATATATTCACTTGACATTGATGCGAGTCCGAGACACGGTGGGTGGAGAAAACGGGTCGACTGGAATTCCAAAATACCTTAGGAATGTCCATAAATCCACAAAGAAAACAAAAATACAATGTCATGACAGAGCATTCAAAGGTTCAAGAACTCTTTAGGTCTGAGATAAGGAGAATTGGAGGTGTTGCCTCCAAATCGAAAATTCTCGTACACAGACGCCACCAACCCGCGTAGGAGATTCAACGAATTAAAAACTCTCGAGCAGGAGAGAACACGGTGGTATATCCCCACAGGATGCGCGAGGGAGTGGGCGGGGCTGAGACTGCGCGGAAAGGCCTGGCGGGGATGGGAGGGGGGGGTTGGCGGCGACGTGTCTGCGCCGAGTGGGGGAGGGGTGGCTGCCTGCGCCGGCAGCGGCGGCAGGTTTCGCTGCCGTAATTGGGTTTGTCCCGGTTAATTTGGGCCAAGGATTGAGTTTCCAGAAAACACGCGTCCGCGAAGCTAACTCACTTGGGGCGGCGGCGGCGGCAGTGGCGTCGAGAATCCTCCCTTCTCCCCCATCCCACTTCGCCCCGACCCGACTCGACTCGACTCGTCCGCACGAGGTACAGGCGGCGGCGCGGCGCTCAAAAGCCCTGCACTGTCCGGCACCACCGAGCGCTCCACTGCACTCAATGGCGAATCAGCCAACGAATTTTTATATATATATATATATATATATATATATATATATATATATATATAAAAGCTAAACTCCTAAACACCGTGAGGCCAATCTCCATGAAAGTTGACACTTCTACATGTTTTTTCACCGAGGTTTATGTGCTGTTAAATCTGTTTTAACTCCACTACATGGCGCTGTACAACAAAACTATTTACGTCAAATGCAACCTGCAACACATTCGGTAGGATTTTGAATCTATATCGTTAAATAAAGCCTAAAAGATGCGTTCTATGGCCTTAAAATCTAAAATTTTGAGTCCGAAGGCTTCAAAGAAACGTTTCTCACACCGTAATCTACAGAATGAGCCCTTCTCGAACATTCTATTAAATTTTTGCTGGCCCGGTGCTTCACGATATTACTTCATCTGCTCAGAGAGGTGCAGAAGCTGCAATTAAATGTGAATGAGGACAGAGGGCGGTAGAGACAGACAGGGTGAGGGAGGGAGAGACAGTGAGAGGGATGATGGGAGGGGAAAGAAGGAGAGGAAGGGAACGTCTGCCGGGTTTTCCTAGTCATGCATATTATTTATTCCATTCGGAATTATTGAGTTTGAATTTGTATTTAGCCATTACATGTCCCGTAAAGGGCAATTGGTCTTAGCGTCCGGGGTTGTTATTCGGTCACCCAACCAGGAACCCGCGATGTCTCGAATTCGCTTAATCGTCGTGACATCACGTAGTTAACGAATTCGGCTAGCGACGCCGGTTTCGCGGTCGTGTCCTTTCAGTAGAACCATCCCAGGATTCGCCAGGACGACCACGGGAAACCACGAAAACCGCGGCCAGGATGGCCGGCACGGGGACTGAACCCGGGTCTCCCGAATGCGAAGTCAGCGCGCTACGCCCCGAGTCATTTCGTTCGGTTATTGAATTAAGGTCACAACAAAAAGTTCTTTGATTTGCTAACATTTAGATATTTATGATTTTTTAGTCGATAATGATGTCAAATGATGTAGGTCATCAGTCACATTTAATGCGGCTCAAGATTAACCCGAGCACATTTGCTGGCAACCTGCGTTTTTAATTTTACTCTTCAGTACAACAATAGCACATTATGAAACGATGATGTAACACTCATTACATCGAGTTTCATACGGTACTTTTTCTACGACTTTTATAAGTTAAACTTTTACAATGAATAGTTTCGTGGCAGTTGATTCGGCCAAGGCCACCTAGCGGACAGCCCAAATCTATCCTCGCATTCTGCCGCAGGTGGCTGTGGTTACCTGTCCGCCTGCTAAAGAGTACTGCGTTGGTCAAATAGAATCAAAATGAAATTACGATCCACTTTATTTTAAATAATATACAACAAAAAATACTACTAATAAAAGAAATTAAAACTATTGAGCATAACACACTATCAAATACAATTTTAATGAACACAATCGAACGAAACATTTGGTAAAACGATTCTTAATGAAGTGTAAATATTGGTTTGTAAACTTCTCTGTGATTGATCAAGAACCTGTATCATGATGAAATCTGTATCGAAATGACAATCATTATGCAACTGGTTGCAACCATCAAATGACAGCGTTATACAATGAGTAGAAAAAATAAAAAGACACTGCGTCCGAAAATATTTGCATTCTCATGCGCCACTAGGCCCTGCTCTACTTCTGGTTACCGGCGTATGTAATGGGGGACCAGAAGGAAAATACAGCTTAACCCATGTAATTTGGGGACTGGCCCAAGAAGAACGTACGTAAATTGGGGACCGGCTACCTCACCCCCTTCCACGTAAAAATGGAAGGTGACACTTTATTTCCGAAGAACATTTTCGTAGTAATTACTTTTTTAACGCAACTCCCTTATCCATTTTCTAGACTTAGGACTGGCGTATTTATTTGGAGATATGTTTGGTTAAAGTTAATTTTCATTCAATCGAATCATTCGCTGAGTGAATTCTGCTCGTCTTGGCATTTTTATATTCTTCCTTTTTCTCTGCTAATATTTTATAACACTAATCATGAAATTGGAACACTCTTCTAGAGCTTTTTTTGCGTTTCACTTTGATATAGGACGGAGTCTGAAAATGTTTCAACGCGGCATAAGGAAAAGCTGGACAGCAGCAAGATGGCGGCGGCCCCCTAATGCGCTTACCTGCTCAATCAGTCTCTTTCCTTACCTCGGTTAGTTTTGACTCCAATTTACATGTAGTATTAGAAAGTAAGTTTCTCGAGAAAAGATGAAAGGGATTATTATATCCCTAATTTACATATGGCACTGGTATACAATCCTCCATTCGTCAGGCAGCGACACGCACTAGCCCAAAGCCGCACCCATACCAGAACAATGGCAAACAAATGAGTCAGAGGCAGGGAAACGTTGGAAATATCGGTTAAACACGAAACTTGCGAACGTGCACATAAACTGGCACGGATAAATGATGACATAAAACTGGCACGGATGCTTGGATCCTCTTAAACCTCTTACGACATGAATTGTAAAGAAAATATTGGTTCGGTTTCGTTTAGACGAACACTAAAGGAACACCGTAGGAAAATGAACCTACAGTTTTTAAGTACACGAAGGTGTACAGAAAAGAATGGTAGTTAAGGAAAGATGATCCTTAGGAGAGAGATAAATGAACTGAGGTAGACAAAAAAAAAAATGCATTTGGAAAGTGGCTAGAGGACACGACGCCGGAAGGAAATAAGGAACAGACACGACGAAAGTGGCTAGAGGACACCGAACACTGGGTGGATAGAACTTCTAAGATTATTTTATTTTTGTGGCAAAACTTCAACATTTTTTGATAGGTTTCTTTATTAAAGGGCTTCAGAAAGATTGGGTGATTTAAGAAGGGAATGAGGACGCTATGAGTGCAATTCTGGTCAGAAAACCAACACGTTGGAGCAAGTTAGGATCGGGAATGTCAATATTCCTAGTAAATTTAATACACAAAATTATTACAATTTTTATTAGAATACATCTGGTTTTATTCTTACATCACAGTCAAATACTAAATGTTCGCCGTTCCACATTTTCTAAAAAACAAAACATTTTCCTTACTACTATTCACAAACTCATCATTAGAACACTCGAGAAGAAATATTGCCGTAACACAACACTTGAGAGACAAGCAATATCGAACCTAAAACATTACAAAGGAATGAAATACGAGCAAATACTAGCAGAAAACGAAGTATGATAGAACTTGATATATGACAAATATGTTGAAGTGAAAAATCGACTATGCCAAATATACATCTAAAAAAGAAACAAACTTGAATACTGCTTGACCATACGCGAAAGCATCATACCTCTGGCAAGTCTGTATTTAGTTATCCGGCTAAAATGCATTGAATCATTACTTTCTAAAAAGAAGTGAAACTTTCTTACATTGTGCCTTTTACAAGAGTACATCAACGTACATTAGCACAAGTATCGTCATCTAAAAGAAATATAAATGAAAAATATTTTAGAAACCATATTAGAACATGGGTTTCATATTATCGGTATGTTTTATCAACGATATTATCAATAGCAAGCTAAAAGGCATTTAAAAAATTCACCATGGGATCACAATGACCGAAGATAATAAAATGGAGCAAAAATAGTGAACCGACACAAAAACGTAATAAACCAAATATAAATTATGATAAATATTTCTATTCCGAGAGTCTGCATAACCAGACATCACAATAAATTTCAAGAGAAAGAAAAAGAAGTAATCATACGACAGTAGAACGAAGTTCGGCAACAAGATGCTGTACCTCCACACATAAGTTTTCTTAATATCATCCCTTTCTGTTACTGTAACTCGTGCATTTTGACTGGTCGCCGCACTGCATTACTGTATCCCTCTTTGAAGTGAAACCATATTGGGCTCTTCACTATTTCATCAATCCTGACCGCTGCAACAAGAAACAAAACAATTTCTTATCTTATGACTGTCTTATTACAGAAATTCAATAATATAAATATGATCGTATTTATATTTAAAGACTGTCAAATAATTGTGGGCAAAATGTCAAATTGGGAAAATAATTTATTTGAGGTAATTATTAAAACATTTTCTTCAATATAACTTTTAAAAAAACTTTTATATTGAAAATATTGTAGCAAATTCTTGAATTAAATTGTTTTCCCAATTCGACATTTCGGCCACTATAAATTGATTGTCTATAAATATATATGACCATATTTATACAATTAAAAGAAAGAGAACATTAATCTAAACATTTAGAAAAGGCTTATGGTATTTCGATTATTACAATCATTAAAGTTAACACAAGCGGAAAGCAATGTGGAAAAAGGGAACCTGTGAAAACATGGAAAAACATATTAAGGAAACTGGAAATGTAGAGAAACTGTATTCAATTCCGAAAGTTCCAACATTCTAATAGATTTTTGTATTCCAGAGTGGAAACAAAAACATTGGAACAGTTCCGATTTCTCGAATAAGGACGGGAGCGTGAAAACTGGGAACTACTGTGTATTCTTACTTGGAACATGTCCATATAATATGAAAGCTAAATTCAATAAAGTACAACGTGGAATAATAAAGATATAAACAAAAACGACAACAACAACAAAACGATTCGCCAATTATTCGCCACATCTTCGGCAAGGCCTAGTCGTAATTCCCGGCAGACCGAGTTCAATTCCCAGTGTCGAATTTTTTTTAATTGCCGTAGTTTCGTATACTGACATAACGCAATCAGAAACTAGTGGAGCTACAACAGCACTTACTTTCCCGTATTAGAGGAAACAGCTAAGTAGTACTGTAATATTGCACTTTATGCGCTACTAACATCTTCGCTTAGAACTCACTATTTCCATTGCAGTGTTGTCAGAACTATGTGAATTCTACAACTTCACAAAAATAGAATGCAAAAGTTTTGTAACCCTGTATTGGAAAAAGAAGCCTGATACCCTGGAAATATAGAAATGCCTTCCATTGGGCCATGATTAGGGAAGAGTATTTTAAAACCATGCAACAAATTCTCTACTCACTACAAATGGTACAGCATTTGGTGCAAAACTAAATATTTGCCTGCAAATATCAACATAAATTAGACAATTATAACTCCTTTTCATACAGCTCCATTAGGTCACAACAATGACACTAATTCACAGATATTCGCGAGCGCAAAGTGAATTCCATTGTTGCAGACCCTGCATTGTCGCTATTCTGAGAGCTATTAATTCTTTTTACTTATTTCAAATATTTCAAAATAAACAATTTCTAAAATATTAATGTGTAAGTCTATAACAAAGTTCGAATGTAAGAAACGAAGAAAGAAATAATATACAAAATTGCACATTCTAATTTACGACGCATCCAGCTGTACGAAGCGCAGTAAATTCACAGCGGCCTATTACGTTTGTCACAAAATTAAAGAAAAACTACTCGTATTTGGAAAAAATTAAGCATGACCGTATTTATTTTATTTATTTATTTGTCAAAAAACAGAAACAGAATGGCAGAGACTTTCCCGTATTAGTTTTCTATTTTCCTGGGTCTTCGCTAGCTCTTCGGAATTGCCACATACTCTTTCTTGCCAGCTACCATCTATCATCGCCAAAAGTACATTTTTTTGTCATTTTCTTTATTTTTCGGTTTCCTATTGGTAGAACAGAAACATTAATTTTAGAATATTAAAGAACACAAAAACCTAGCCGTAAATGGCAATTTTCTTTTAAAAATTAAGTGCCGTTTAAGAGAAAATGGCGTTTTAGCACTACTAAAAATGCGAAATTTGAAGCTCATTTTCACAGAAAATTTTTGAGTTTTCAAAATACTTTATTTGAAGTTATTTGAAGCACTTACACTCACAAATATAATCATCTTTACAAATTGCGGATAATGTGCATATTAAAGATGTGAGAGATCTTTCAAAAAAATTTACATTTATATAATTTTTGAAAAAAACAAAAAAAAAACTCAAAATAAACTTCACGCTATACTAATGAGTGTAATTAGCACTATCCGTTACAAAAGTTTCAAGAAAAAAATTGCAGCCATATACGAGAAAATGACGTTTGAGCATTTCTGAAAATGCCGAAATTTGAGCTACTTTTTACAGAAAACGGTAGTGTTTTCGAGAAAATTTACTTGACATTATTTAAAGCATATATACTCGTAAATATAATAATGTAAAAAATAGCCGATAATGTAAATATTAACGACGTGAGAGACAAGTAAACAAATTTACATTTTTGTAATTTTTAAAAAAAACAACCGATATACCAAAATGACTTTTATGTCATTGATAGAGTACATTTACCACAATCCCTACCAAAAGTTTAAAGAAAAAATTTGGAGCCGTTTTTGAGAAAAGTTTGTTTTTGTAATTTTTTAAAATTGCACATATTGCACGCAATATTGCACGAAAACTACCAAAATTGTGAAAAACATTTACATGACCTTTATTAAAGAACTCAATATGCAGAACAAATTTTATTTGAAGAAAAAATCTCTATCTTCAATTTTGTAGTTGGAGAAAGACGCCGAAAAAAAATTCAAACTTTCACAATTTTCGAAAATTCAGAGCTGTACGTGAAAATCGGACCTATGCCATGTTAAAAAGTGTATTTTCCTCTATTCATACAAGAAATTTAAAGAAAAAATTTGGAGCCGTTTTTGAGAAAATGTTGAAAATCCCCGGGGGGCTTCATATAAAGTACACCCAAATTTTAAAGAATCTTTTTCAAATCACAAAGCTTCGACTAGAATCAGATCGACTGTGGAATATCAATTTTGAAGAAAATCGACCGAACGGTTTAGGCGCTAGCGTTGAGCACAGACGGACAGACGGACGGAATGCCGTCAATCGATTTTTAAGTATAAAGAAGCAACAAATCATGGATTTTGACCACACCACGAGATAGAGGATTTTGTTTTCTTAATTTACCAATTGTTTTTATCCACTTATTCGTTTTCACGGCCCGGCAATTAATTTTTTTCCGCCGAAAATTGGCCATTTTTTCGCGCAGCATTACATAACTTTCCCTATACTACGTATATCACTCCGTGTATACGTACGTATACGGGAAAGTAAAAAGACTGGCTCAGGACTCAATAGATGTCACTGCAGTGCCTCTGGCCGGGAGGTTCTAGAGTTCCAGTCTCAACGGTGGCACGATTTTCAACACTAGCTTGTCAGATAGGTCGCATTCAGCTGCTGACTGGAGAACAATTCTCGCGGCCGGATGGCTGGTTTCCCATGGTTTCTCTGATCAACAGCAGGCAAATGCCGGAGCAGTACTCTAACAAACGGGCTACGGACCGCGCGCGATCTTTCCTTTCCCTTCCATGTGCTATCCTCACTCCTTACATATACAATATATAACATATACAAATTGACATGCACTACACTACTCATGTCGGGAGCTTAGAGCTTGCCCGGCTGGGGGCGGTGCTCCGCTAGTGGGAGATACCTCGTGAGGGAAACCCCAGCAGCTCAGCGAACAGGTCGGCACCGGATCTCGCCATCTAGCGGGAGATCGACACTAATGACCTTAGCAGTGACGCGCCCGGAAATACCAATCAAAGGAACGATTCACTTGCAATGTCTAGCGTCCGTTTAGGTAAGTGCGCCGTCCGTTCAGAACAAGGGAACCAAAAGAGTTGCAATCACAGATGGCGTATGAGTATTCTACCCTATTCAACAATTTTTTAAAGGTTTTTCCTTGTAATAAGTTGTTATTATGAAAAATTCTGACGCACACAGTGCAATACATCGTAACGGACTTGGTGGGTTCAATAACTTCAACAGTCTGTTATTTGCTTTATATCGGTCCAAAGACTACAAGAACTGTTCATGAATGCAAGAAAATCCAATGAAACAATCCACATTACGAAAACATTCCAAATTTATACCTGTAGCCACTAAAATTTCTTATAAATATTATCAATCATTATTTGTTTCATCGCTCTTTACCATTATCAAAAAGCGCCTTATTCTTTTGCCATTTCCGTGAGAAAAAGACGATACGGTGATGTCACGTTTTCCAGACTAAGTAAAAACTTAACTTCACGCACGCCCAGCAGTAAGTAAAATCCCTCAATTTCATATAGTCTTAGAGAAATATTTTAATCAACTTAACAAAAATGCTTTATTATCTGTGATTTTATTGTCATGCAATTAACAATTCACTATTGTTATATTCTACGAGTCTAAATTGTCACCATGCTCCCCGAAAGGTTTCTTGACATGCGCTATACTTATAAATACACACCGTTAAGAAAAGTAGTTATATTTAGCGCCACCTCTTCTCCGGGTCGAAAGTACCTCTTTGGCACGTGATCCCACACAGAACAACTCCGGCATGGTCTAGTGGCTAGGATACCCGGCTCTCACCCGGGAGGCCCGGGTTCAATTCCCGGTGCCGGAAAGCTTTTTAATGTTCTAATTGGCAGAGAATAGTAATTGCAAAGAACAGCACAGGATGAAAATCAAAATCTCACTCTATTCATTGATTTAAAACAAAACAGGGATCTCGTGTGTACGCTACATTAAAAAATTAGCCTTTTCATTATTACAAGTAATTCATTCTCAGCGGGTATCTAACAAAATCACATAACCACAGTATTCAACGCGTAAAACATGTGCTTCTTAAAAT
This sequence comes from Acheta domesticus, assembly GCA_031308135.1. Classification (NCBI taxonomy): domain Eukaryota; kingdom Metazoa; phylum Arthropoda; class Insecta; order Orthoptera; family Gryllidae; genus Acheta; species Acheta domesticus. Next base: position 2,748,919 of record JAHLJT010002630.1, read on the forward strand.
ATATTCGTATATCCGGAATTGGTGTGCTATTTCTCTTATACGTTCCCGCTGTAAAAGCAATCGATTTATATTTATTTTGGTTAAGTTATATTAAGTTATTTTCAAAACTCCAAAGTAAGTCCGTGATAATGCATAATTTCCGTACGCGGGTGATGTACGCGGGTCGAAAGTACCTCTTTGGCACGTGATCCCTCACAGAACAACTCCGGCATGGTCTAGTGGCTAGGATACCCGGCTCTCACCCGGGAGGCCCGGGTTCAATTCCCGGTGCCGGAAAATTTTTGTTACGTAAATCCGCTCCCTATGAACGGTTTCATAGGACAAGGTAATATTGCGTATTTCACTCTCGCGTTCCCAAGATATACAATATTAAGAAAACCTCAATTAAACAAAATTATAATTTAAAAAAACACGATTAAAACGACATTACTATTGTGTCGTGGGCAATTCTTCTGGTTCGCTTCTGGAAAAGGGCGACCCACGTCACCTGTCCCTCTATAAATAGGCGCTAGATCTCTCATTTCAGAAATGAGAGAACACCGCCACCTCACTGAATATAACACGAACACACTTATGGGGCTAACGACCTGAGTAGCTGACACGTTAGAAATCAATACCCCCAGACATTGCGTTGCTCGCCTTTGATCGGAGTACGTGCGGCGAACCTGCCGGCAGCTAATTTAATAAGACTAAGCTCGGACATGTTGACGTGCACAGACCATAAAATACGCACTATCACAAACTTGATGAAAAAACTCAAGAGCCGGCGGGTTTCGTTCTTGTCAGGTTGCGGCAACAGACGCGCGTGTTAATTCGGAAGGCTAAGAAGGAAGAGAAAAACTCCCTTATAGTGCAATTTTTATAACTTTGCCCCTCAAGCCCCAATGACCACGATGGAATATCACACGCCATTTCGCGTCTTTCTCGGTCCTGCCGCTAGATGTCGCATGATCACAAGCACTGCTTGATACGGTCGGTTCATACGATATCTAGCGGCACGTGTGAGAAAGACGCGAAATACCGTGACATATTCCATCGTGAAGACGGGCCTTGAGGGGCAAAGTTATAAAAAAATCGCACTATACACCGAGAGAAAGGGACCTCTTCATACACTACTCCTTGCATCACGATCCGTGTCTCCAGTGGTCGGTGGTGGCGTCGCACGGCGTGCTGCGTCGACCGGCTGCGAGCTAATCTCCTCGCCCACCGCTGGGGGCGCGCGCGAGCCGTCACGTAAACGTCCAATGCCCTACCCCCCCTCCCTCCCGTCGCTCCGCACTGCTGCTGTTGGCACGTCCGTCGTCGGGGGAATCCCCACGGCACACCAGCGCGATGGCGAGGAGGGTGGGGACGGCGGCGGGAGGTCGACGGGGAGGCTGAGGGCAATAAGGGCAGGATGAGGGGAATGAGGACGGCGGGAAGGGTGGGAGAGGCCGAGAGAGTGAAGACTGTGCGGAGGGCGAGAGCGATGAGGTTGGGAGCCATAAGGGTGGGAGCAACGAGGGCGGGAGCAACAAGGGTGGAAACAATGAGAGGGTGCAAGCAATGATGAGGATGGGAGCAGAGAGGCGGGTGGGAGGAAAGAGGGGGTGGGAGCAAAGAGGAGGGTGGGAACAATGATGAGGATGGGAGCAGAGAGGCGGGAGGGAGCAAAGAGGAGGGTGGCAGCAAGGAGGAGGATAGGAACAATGAGGAAATTTGGGAGCAATAAGGTGGGAGGGAGTAATGAAGAGGATGGATGGGAGAGACAGAGGTGAAAAGTCAGGAGGGTGACAGCGGCAGGGAGGGTGGAAGCATTGAGGAGAATAGTTGGGAGCGGAAGGTGAACGCGGTGGTGAGAGTGAGAACGGCGAGGTAGGTGAGGGCACTAAGGAGGGTGAGCGTGGCGTGGGTAAGTGCCGGACACAAAAGCGTTCGCCCGCCCTTGTGCAAGCTGCCTCCGCTGTCGCGTCTTCCTCCCGTTCACTGAATGTGCTCTACCCTCGGGCTACTACACTGTAGAGACCAAGGCATCTTTGAACTTTCGAGTTCTGGAGCTAGATGCAGAGAAAAGGTTTCTTTGGCATTCTCCTGCTTCTTGTGCATCTCATTCCTTCAAGTATTCCACTTCCATAGTCATTAGTCTCGTCGTATGCCATTAATCGGCGTCATTATCAACGGTCAAGTAATAAGGAGGATGACTGCGTCGGCGCTGAAGTATTTTCGCTGCAGAACACTGCCATTATATCGCCGCAAATCAAACCAGAGGATTAATAATAATGCGATCCGGATAGCCGAGACAG
>JAHLJT010002630.1:2751300-2774728 GCA_031308135.1 Acheta domesticus
TAGTGCCGTGGCGATTTCGGATGGAACGATCGCGGGATCAAGTCCCACCTCGGTCATGGTTGTGTGAGTGTGTGTCTGTATGTTTGTGATTGTCTCTTCACCTTCATTATCATCATGTCATACTTCATTCCCCCAGGGCTAACAACCCTGGAGTGTAAAAATGGATTCGGCATAAGTGTTGATCCCACCCAAAAAAGGTCACGGGCACGTGCCCCCGGGAGAATGTATCTGGGCCTCGGTGGTACAAGTGTCACGTTCACGTGCTCCTAGGATGTCCAACTCGCGACCAAAACAATAATAATAATAATAATAATAATAATAATAATAATAAGCGCAAAGTGTTGTAGAGGCACCGATAGTCCCTAGATCTACTCCTTAAGAAGGTGATTACAACCCGGAGTAGACTTTATAATCAACCGATTCATAATATCTCTAGTCGTGAATTTGTGGAATAATAATAATATTAATAATATTTGCAAGTGAGCTTTAGAATAAGAACTGAATCTGTTTGCCTACAATTTTTGTAGTTCACTTTTTCACTTTTTCGTGTTCATGCTACGTGTTTCGCCCAGTGCAACGATTACGAAGTACACAAACTTCCTATTACCGCAGAGCAGATACACAGTCAAACTCATAAAGAACATCAACGATGTCGTTCAAAAGGTTATCCCGTCACCCCTATTAAAAATCTATCTACTTCCTCTAGTCGTTTACCATCTTAAAACAAATTGTAACAATTTTGACCCTACGGCAACACTTCTAATACAGCCCCATTCGTCCTCTCTTGGCACTATCTACGCGGTTCTAGTTCTCAGAAGGCATCACACGTTGACTTTCCCTGAGTTATTTTTTAATCAATGTCAAGGGGTCCTTCCGCTTCCGTGTGTCTCCACTCTTTCACTACATAGCCTTATCCATCAGTATTCGCGACCAAAGATCTAGTACAAGAGTTCTTTTACATGACAAGAACATCGAAGACATTGTTGTTCCATAACGCAGCACGTGAATGGCACATCTTTAATGTTGGAGGCTCCTTAATTAGACTATTGCTGCCAAATGACTTGAGCTATATCGCAAGCAGTGACGCGCTGAATACGAAAAGAGACGGAATAACAATCATATGTTTGCATTTTTCAGTCAAATTCGAAACTATGCTGTTTTTTGTATTTTCCCAGATATCTAACTGGATATCTAACAAAACCATAGACCCTCTCACATGGTCAGAGACTGCGTGGTTTTCTTTCAATTTCTATGCACATTGGAAACTAGTAATAAAGATTTCTTAATAATTATTCGTGAATGTTCCTAGTAGTTTTTAACAGAGATGTGTTTAATATTCATAACTAGGGGCGGATTTTGATGACCTAAAACTTCGGGAGTTCAGAGCTTGGGGCGGTGCTCCGCTAGTGGGAGATACCTCGGGAATTATCAATAAAATGCTCTTAAAATGTTTTCAAAATGTCCTAAACGAGAAAAAAAAAGTAAGTGATAAAAATCAGTTCCGATGAACAACTTAAGATATTGGATATGTTACTAATGTAATGGAGGTTTCATCTATTCATTCAAGTAAACTCAGCTTTCAATGTTATGGTTTGGACTCTTCTTTACCAGAAAATCTGTCTTTAGTTATCGCAAAATCGTCTGAAAAGCCAATCGCGCCGACAGGCGTCACAAGAACCTTAGATTACATACTCACAACGGGTGACATTACAACTTCGGAGTGAACAAAGCAAATTGACTAACAGGTATAGCAACTCAGGAATTCGGTCGAGAACATTTGTTGCATTTGAAGCAAGTATCATTAAAATAAAATTAAAAATCGATGAAATCAGCAAAACATGCAATAAAAATGACTAAAAAATGTAAAAAAAAAATGACGTATAAAAGCGGGTCATTTTCTTTTGTCATAACATAAAATGAATTCCTATACTAAACGGCATTTTTCAGAGGTGGCAAAGAAAAAGGCATTTCATTAAAATTCGCCCCCTATTCATAATGTTTTAAGTTAGCTTTCCGAAGAACATCTATTCTTTCAGCGATCAACCTTTCTACGACACTTACGTGGTGCCTTAGACGCGACGCGTCATCCCACACCATGAAGCCCACCACTCCCCCTAACAGATTCACCGGGCGTCGCCTCTGTCCCTCACCGCACCGCGCGCCGTCACCACCCCAACCTCAGCGCCCCGTTGCTTTAGCACGCCGCCGCACCGCCGTCAGCGCGCGGGTCTCGTCTCTTCCACCTCCTCCTCACCGCCGCCACCGCCACCGCAGCCTCCGCCGCCTCGTAATAGCAAATTACAGTACGGCCGATCGGCGTAATCGTGTGTACACGGCCCCGTAGCGCAGGAAAACGTATTACACCGGAGCGCCAGCCGGGCGGGAGAGGCGCGGGAGGGGGGTGCGCCGGCGGACGGGGTGGGGCGGGGCGGGCGTTCGTCGCCTGAAAACCGAGACCCAACTTAACGCGAGTAATTATCTGGAGTAATTAGGCGTAACAATCCCGTCAGTGAGAGCGGCCCCGGGCAGGCGATCTCATTAACAAAGCAAACGCGCTCCGCGCCACCAAGGAACACGACGACCCGCGCGGCCCCGCCCCCGTCCGCACTCACAGCCTCCGCAGCACGGCGGTCTGGCGTCTGCCACCGCCTCCTACGCTCCCCTGCTGCCGCCAGTGTCAACATCACGGCCCCCGACGCTCGGCTGCACTCCCCCCTCTCCCCCCCCCCACCGGCCCCCTTCCCAGTCGATGGCGCCGCGCCGCGCAGCGCCGTGTACACACACGGGCGCACAATGAGATTCTGCACTCGATGCCGGCTCAATAGCGGCTCCGCGCGGGCTCCGTCGGGCCGCGGACGAGATTATACGCGCCAAAAGTGGAAATTTGCCTTCCGAGTCTTCTTCGTTCAAGTCGGTTTCATTTCAATTAACGAGATTCTCGAGTCGGTTCGATATTAATAATTATGTCAAAAATTACTGAAAGAGGTATCAAATAAAGAATAATTTATGATTTTAAAGTTAATTCTTATTTTGTTCTTTACTGTAACACGTAGTACAAGTGAGGTCATTTATTAATACTTTCTTATCGCATTCGAAAAATTTATCGAACGTAACGATATGCAAAGTAGCAAAAAGGACGAAACGATGAAAATGCCAAACACTCACATCTACTCAGTACGAGCTGAACACACTAATAAGAAAGAAACAATAATTACACTGCTATAATTCTACGCACACCGCGAAGTCTAACAAAAAATTTGCAGCTAATCCGACCGTTTTCGACTTGCCGGCATTTTCATCCGACATATTTTGTTTATAGTGCAATACGGAGGCAATTTCGTCGAAGTGCTTCGGCAAAATAATTGTATGTTGTAATATTCCTTCAGGATTGTTGCGTTCGTCTTATGACATTGCTGGGAAATGTAAATAGTGTATTATAATCCAAACTCGGGATCAAAAACATTTTCCGGCACCGGGAATTGAACCCGGGCCTCCCGGGTGAGAGCCGGGTATCCTAGCCACTAGACCATGCCGGATACATCTTTACAGGCACTCCGTGGCCCATTCGTGATCGACGATCTTTGGAAATAACGAGAATTGCGGCGGATAAAACTTTTTTTCTTTTTAGTGGAACCCGTTTGTACCTACCGCGCCGTACATATTGCGGATGCACACGCGCGGAACATTTGCGAAACTATTGAGGAAACTTCGATTGAAAGATCCACGACGGTGTTAGAGAAAGGAATCTCGCTGTAATACTCCGGCACCTGAAGGCTGATGTCAAACAAATACACTTACAGCGTTTTCCATTCGCAGCACCGAGGGATCCATTCGGTGCTCACTGCAGCTACAGCATTCCATTCGACCGATAGGATGCGCCACGTCAATGAAGTGGGTGTTCCATTCAGACACATAGTACATAGAACACGAACACACTTCAAATGACTAGAGACCGGAAAAATATGTAGTATAAAACGTCAAAATATGTACAAAAATATGTAATGAAAATAGTAAGAATATGTACTAAATATGTAAAATCGGATATAATATGTGATATTAAAATACACTAATAACAAAATACATTTAGGTAATACGAAATTAGATTTATAAAAACTGCTCACTTCACATCATACAACTTTCTCGTCTGTAAAAAGAGCTTCCTTCATCTATTGTAATCCAGGACCGTAGTTTAGCAGCCGGACTAATCGCAACAGCAGCCATCGCACAAACTGGCGAGATCTGCGACCAGCAAACACACCGTAGCATCTTCATCGATGGGTTACACATCAGTGATCACAAATTTTTCTCCGAAATTAAGGTTACAGAACACAAAACGCGTTGTCAATGATGATTTGGACACACAGCTCTTCCCAATAATGTAAGGAAAATGCTGATATTTTTTAAAAAGCACATTTTCATAAAAAGTATGGAATTAAATAGAAGAAAATTGATAAAATAAGAAAATATATTGTGAAAACAACAAAATATGTAATATAGTACTAAATATGTAAAAATATGTAACGATAAATTCGATATTGTGTTAGGAGGGCTATGATTCGCCAAGATTACTATTTTGAGAACGGTAAGTAGAAAGACAAAAAATATGTAATTACATAAAAATCAGGTCTCTACAAATGACTGTATAATACGCGCACGTTTTCTTCAGCCCCGGAAAACCTACCCCCACTCCTTTGCCAACATTGGTGGAATTAAGAGTACATTATAGCAAAGAGCGTTGTAGATAAAATCTGATAACCAGAAATGTTGGCTCCCGTGTAATAGAAACTCAACTTCAAATTTGATATAAAATACCTTTTGTCAAAAAAACCAAACTCCTCACTCCTCTCGCAACTGGCGAAACGAGGGCTCAAGAAAACTTAAAATACGCATGTATAATACTTGCACTAGTGAGTTCTAGTGTAGATTGGACACCGAAACTGCTCAGAAATCGTGACGGTCCGTCAAGTTGGTCAACGTCTATTCTGTCCTAGTTATCGCGAAACCAAATAGCAGGAATTAGCGTCCCATTCCAATTTAAACATTTGAACTCTGAGTTTTCGAAAAATGAGTAAGTTTGAATTTTTTTCGGCGTCTTTCTCCAACTACAAAATTGAAGATAGAGATTTATCCTTCAAATTAAATGTGTTTCCAAAGTGAGTTCTTTGTTGAAGGTCATGTACATTCTTTTTAAAATTTTAGTAGTTTTCGCGCAATATTGCGTGCAATATATGCAATTTCAAAAATTACAAAAACAAAACTTTTGTGGGTGTAGTGCCTAATGTATTTTATGAGATGACAGAAACGCAATATTGCTCTACCTTTTTGTATTTTCAAAAATTGAAAAAATGTAATTTATTTGATCTGTCTCTCACGTCGTTAATATTTACACTATGGGCGATTTTTTCACATTATTATATTTACGAGTACATGTGCATTAAATAATTTCAAGTACAGTTTCTCGAAAACACACAGTTTTCTGTGGAACGTAGCTCAAATTTCGGCATTTTCAGAAACGCTCAAACGCCATTTCCCCATATATGGCTGCAATTTTTTTCTTCAAACTTTTGTAACAGATAGTGCTAATTACACTCTTTAATTACATAAATGTATTTTTTATAATATTTAATTTATATATAATATATTTAATTTATATATAATATATTTAATTTATATATAATATATTTAATAATATATAATATATTTAATAATATATAATATATTAATAATATATAATATATTTAATAATATATAATAATATATTCATAAAATTATATTAATTTTTTAATAAAAAATTACATAAATGTCTTTTTTTTGAAAGATCTCTCACATCTTAATATGCACATTACCAGCAATTTATAAAGATTATTATATTTGTGAGTGTAAGTGCTTCAAATAACTTCAAATAAAGTATTTTAAAAACTCAAAAATTTTCTGTGAAAATGAGCTTCAAATTTCGCATTTTTAGTAGCGCTAAAACGCAATTTTCTTTAAAACGGCACATAATTTTTAAAAGAAAATTGCCATTTAGGACTAGGCTTTTGTGATCTTTAATATTCTAAAGTTAATATTTCCGTTCTACCAAGAGGAAACCGAACAATTAAGAAAATGACAAAAAATGTACTTTTGGAGGTGATAGATGGCAGCTGGCAAGAAAGAGTATGTGGCAATTCCAAATAGCTACCGAAGACCCAAGGAAATAGAAAATTAATACGGGAATGTCTGTGCCATTCTGTAGCACCACTAGTTTGTTTTTGTTCATTATCAATTAACTAACGATATCTGTACTGCTAAACATGTTTCCTCGGCCTTGCAGCGTTTTCGACGAAGAAGGTTCACTTTGTTCAAACTAGAGGATTTATTCGATAAATGGATACACACTTACAAGTACATGCTGGAAAATATTTCTGGCAGAAGAATATGGCGACGGAGAGACACATTTTTTAAGGTTAGAGGTTGTATAGGACAACAGGCATGCCTCCCCCATGAATGCACTGACTCAGTTTTCGAGTCCTTTCTATTCGTCACTATCCCCCACCCGTGTGGGGTAGGATGGCTGAAGAAAGATGATGCAATTAGCTCTGCAATAGGTTGATTAACAGTGCCGTGATCGGAAAATGCTATTACATAGTACATGGTCAAGAGCAGTAAGTTGTATTCATAAGGACTATCTTATCCACAGTCTTTCCAATAAAATTTTCCGGCACCGGGAATTGAACCCGGGCCTCCCGGGTGAGAGCCGGGTATCCTAGCCACTAGACCATGCCGGAGACGGTAAAGGAACAGGTGCCAAACTTCAGGGCTTTGGAGTTCATCACAATCTTCAACGCTGGAAAGAATTCTGAAGATACGACTGAAAGATCCGATAGTAACCATTTTCACAAAGAAACGACAAACTAATTCTGCAAAATTCAAATTAGTATACATTTTATAAAATCACATAATTGTAACAACATTACTTCTATATCACTACTTTGATTAAAACAATTATATCTAAATTTGTTCAAAGAATTATATCGAATTCGTAATTTGTATTTTTTTCGAATTTAAGCAACAAAAAATGAAGGTAGAACGAGTGTATCGAAATTAAGTCATATACTTTTTTAAAACTGTCTTTTTATTTTTCAAACAATATTATAAAAGGAGATATATTTTTATTTCCGACACAATTGGCCATTTTTCTAAGCGGCTGACAATGAAAGTTGCACCGAATTAGCAGTTTTTAAATCGAGTGTTCGGAAATTTTCACCCAAAAAAGTGAGACGACATGGACGCCAGGGGAGCCTGTATTTGAAAACATACGTCATGTGAGTAATTCGTAGATTATAGCCCCTTCTTTACTGCAATGCTTTTTTCTTTGGCATTAATCATTTTCTCATTACTTTGTATCAAAAATCGAAAGGAGAACGTTGGGCGTAGGGATGGCAAAAAAAAAAAGAGCAAAATATCGATGTTTCCAAAATACATTTCTCATGATACAAATATTTTCAGTTTTTTTGAGGGGGGAGGGTGGATTGCTTGCAATCAACAGCAACTACGGAACGAAACAGTTTCCTATTCGGAACCTTTCTTCCAATGTTATTACTTTCATTATTGTTATTATTATTATTATTATAATTATTATTAATTTTTTCGTGGTAATAACGTTAAACTGCATTTCCAACCCTGACTACTAAGAACATTGATTAGAAAATTTAGATATCCAAATTTAAGGCGGAATACACTTTAAACGAATGACTTAAGAGCCAAATCATTTACTTGTGTTAAATATCACGTTCTTCACATACTTCAATATTTCCGCCATAGTGGCCGATGACATTAGGTCATTGTTACACACCCTGCCTTATGAAATGAATATTTTTTAACAGTGGTAAGCACATTTCTGAGGCTACGAGCCCCGTTGAGAAGGGCATTCGCGAATTAATTAAAAATATTCATTTTATAAGGCAGGAGGTGGAACAATGACCTAATGCCATCGGCCACTACAGAAAAATCGAAGTATATACTGCGATTTTCGTAACTTTGCCCCTGACAGAAATCAGCTGTTCACGGTTTCACCCAATCGGGAGCTTAAACGTCACCATAGTGACGTCACTGTCGCGAAATCTCAGGTCCTGATTGGATGGCAGCGAAACAGCTGATACCTGTCAGAGGCAAAGTTACGAAAATCGCAGTACAGTTGCGCGGCGTGTGGCGAGACTGTGGCGTGGCGGGAGGCCCAAAACGTCGCGTGGCGCGGCGTGTGGCTCAACGGAATGCGCGATGTGAAGTGTGGCGCGGAGTGGAAAGAGAGGGGGCGGCGGGCGACGCTCCCGCGCCCTGGTGGCAATTAGCGGTAATTAAAGACGGCGCGCCACTCGCTTTCGTGTCGCGCTCTTTTGTCACGCTATGATTTCTCTGTTTCCGCCTCTTGAGCGTCGTTTGGTTGAACTGGTTCTTTTTCTGGTGGCGCTCCTGGTCCAAGAATACAGGATGAACACGAACGGCAGAAGTCAGCAAGAGCTACTCATCCAACCTACCACTCCAGTTTCAACACAGGGATCTCTACACGTTTCGGAATGCGGCAGGTGAACAGAATAAGAACTTTGAGGAAAACAAGGCGTGACATATTTAAACCATAACGTTTATATACGCTCTAGAAGGTAGATTAAAGTAATATTTACATCCATAACGTCTTGAGGCACGTTAACACAGTTCAATACTAATTTAAACGGCCCGGCATGGTTGTCTTGAGCTTGTCTTGTGTTACTTTCTTACCTCAGTTTCGTCATCCGAAAATTGAATGAAATCTACACTAACATGGTAATGCTTGATCTCTTCGAAAATGATGCCTAAGTACGTAATGGTTTTCCTACACTATTTGTAATCATCATTTAAACTACTGATATATTCTCATTATGAATTGAAGATCTCGGGGCAATAACACGCTATGCCACTAAACGTAAGTTTTGAGAAAAAAAGCAAATAAAGGTTTAGACATTGCATTCTACATTTAGGGTTAAAGAGCATTCATTTATGAATTAAACTGCCATTTTGATGCATCGAAATACACTAATTTCTCAATTTCAACAGAAATGTGGCTTATCATGTCATAGCCCCAAGGTCTTCAATTCATTAGCGATATCACCTCGTGTTTGTAACTTGATTTTAAATAATTTTTGCCCATTGGGATACGTAAACCACTCTAGTATAATTATTCAATTTTTCGTTAGTTTTTTCTGCTGAAATCATTTTTTTCTAGCTCTGCCTTAATTTAATCTTGACGGTGTTCTGCTTGCCAATTATTCATTTTCATAATTACCCCCTCCCGCCTACTTGTACATTATCTCCTTCCCTTCCCTTTCCGATGACATTCTCATCGAATACATCGTGCACCACACCTTCATACATACTGCATACGTCCATACACGTCCTTCCCCTCTCTTTCGTTCCAGGGCGCGACCCTCCCCTCCGCATGTCTCGGCTCAAACAGATTGCAGATACACCCGCCCTCCCCCCCCCCCCGCGGACAAAGGGACAGCTCATAACCGAGGCGGAGTACGCCCAATTACATGTGGAATGGGGGGGGGGGGCTGATTCGATTTTAAGATCCGCAGATGCGGACGCGTGCTGAATGCAAAATAAGTAGATCGATTTCTTTGTTGCGCCGAGTGTCGTCGCAAATCGAGTTGCTACTTCATGACACTCGATGTAACAAAGTGTACGTAACAATAGCAAGGGGGGCCCCCAGACGCGCGGTTCACACTCTTTTGTCTCTGTTGTGTGAACTGAATAGGTTGAGACCTCGCCGCCCCCGTCGAACGGGCAGCTGCGGAGAGAGAGAGAGAGAGAGAGAGAGAGAGAGAGAGAGAGAGAGAGGAGATCAAACACACGAGGACAGTTTGCAGGAAAAGTACACCACTCGAAATGCGGTTCGGGGTCCGGAATTACAAAAGAACCGGAAAACACTCTTGTTGATTCTTACTTCGTATGTAAAATTTACTTCCTACTTAACAAGTACGAAACAGAATTAACACACCCCCAGAGCAAAATAAAACCCACAAGGTTGAGCTTCACGTTTTGCAACAAGCCATGTGAAGAAAGATGGTCACTAACTTTCACTTAATACGTATAAATTAAACTCAAATGAAATTCATAGAAATGTTCCATTCAATGGCGTTTCGATAGTGGATTTTTTCTTTCATGGATTGGGTGGTACGGGTAACAACCTAGAAATTACTTCACGTCACTTACAGTCATATGTCCTCACTACTTACTTCACGTCTGAAGTAAGCAGTAAGATCATTTATTACCGAGCAAAAGCATTTACTAAATGTAGTGTAATTATACTTTTATTCGAGACCCTCTGGAAAGTGGCCTACGTAGCTCAACGGATAATGATTACGAAAACCTCTTGAAAGAATAGGAAGAACGCATAGTACGAATGCATTATATTATTACAATATATTTTATTACAAAATATATTAAACATTTGTAAGTGTGCGCTAGAATATCTTCACCTTACTGTCGAATAGAAACACCATTAAATCAGTCGGGTTTGTTAATAAAAGAATCTTGGTAACTATAATACTAAGTCTATTCCGAAACTTAAGTGTTTTTGAAATTGTATTCTGCGGGGCTTTTTTTCATAGGGTTTCCATTAGGTTTAAAAGGCAGCAACATACCCATGCGAGACGGAATTTTCGTATAAGGTTTCAATAAAAACTACCTACAGCAACAGTCATTACGTGTCATGATTATGCATTTGACCATCCTTACCTAACTTCAAAATAATCTGACACAATAAACAGCGAATACATTCATCATACTGATTTACATTTTAATTGATTGTATCCTTCACATTTCTGAAATTTCTTCTGTAACTCATTCTATTTAAAATTAAAGTGGATCACTAAAAAAAGGCACACTCTGAGATCAAATGAACAATTTTCATTAGATAAACAATTATGTTTTTAATTTAATAAAATGTATTTTATCCTTTCGCAATAACAAATGCTAAGGTGACAAGTGTTCTATATACACACCCTGGAACGAAAAGTAATTCCGCGTCCACAAATATCAGGAGCATGGTCATTACATGCCATGCAAGTTTTTTCGAAGTCCGACCATCCTGATCGTTCTGCGTTCGAGACTAAATCTAAGAAAAACCACTGGACATCGAAAGTAGAGCGCACGCCCCCACTTACCCACCCAACAATTCATCTACCCACTCACGTAGTACCCCACCCACCACCCACATACCCAGTGTTACGCATTCACGCCTCAACTAATCTCAATCTCTCCCTCACCCAACCCACCCATCCATCTATTCATTCATTGACCATTCATCCGTGCACTTCCACACCCAGCCAACCCTCATGTACACCATCACCAGGCCCATTCACCAACTCACCCACCCACTCTCACCGCTCATCACCAACATTCCAATCTGCTCGCCCCTCCTCCCCGGTCTACCCTATTTTTCACTGCCTCGCCCAGCGCAGCCCTCACCTACACCATCACCAGCCCATTTACCAACTCACTCACCTACCCATCCACCGAAAAACTCTCACCCACCCACTCTCTCACCACACTCATCTCCAAAATCCCAATCTGCCAGCCCCTCCCCAATTTTTCACTGCCTCGCTCCGCGCCAGCCCTCACCTACACCATCACCAGCCCATTTATCAACTCACTCACCCAACCATCCACCGAAAAACTCACCCACGCATTCTCTCACCACGCTCATCTCCAAAATCCCAATCTGCCAGCCCCTCCCCAATTTTTCACTGCCTCGCCCAGCGCCAGCCCTCACCTACACCATCACCAGACCATTTACCAACTCACTCACCTACCCATCCACCGAAAACCTCACCCACCCATTCTCTCACCACACTCATCTCCAAAATCCCAATCTGCCAGCCCCTCCCGCAATTTTTCACTGCCTCGCCCTGTGCAGCCACTTCCTTTCCACGGCTCCATCGCCGCCGTCATCAAGCCCATCCAGCCCATTAACGCCATTTGCAGCGATGACAGAGCGGCGGTAGACGCGGGCCGGCAAAGAGGGCGGGGGGGGCGGGGGAAGGGGGAGGCGAAACCCCGATTGCGGTCACCCCTGATACCGCCACTGCAGCAGCACTTTCCCGCCTTCCCCTTAATTACGTCGAATTTCGCTCTTTTGCGCCCCCGAGGGAGGCCGGAGAGGGGTTGGACCGCCCGCTCAGGGGTCACCAACGCTTCAGCGGACGAACATGTCGGGTAGCGACTGAAATCATGCTGCTTGATTCTGGCGTCAAGCGTTTAGATAAAATTTGAGCAGAGCTCATGCCATGTTATACTGCGATTTTTCTAACTGCGACCCTCAAGGCCACTCAAATCCCATCTTCGCGATGGGATATGTCACAGCATTTCGCGTCTTTCTCAGTCGTTCCGCTAGATTTCGCACGATCGCGACCGTATGAAGCCGTGCTTGCGATCATGCGACTTCTACCGGCAAGACCAAGAAAAGACGCGAAATGCCGCGACATATTCCATCGCGAAGATGGGATTTGAGTGGCCTTGAGGGTCGCTCTTAGAAAAATCGTAGTATATTCGCTAAATACATCTGGCTTCCGTGACCCAACGAAGTGTCTTTAGGCATGACGCAATGACGTATGAAATTTCTCGGTCAAAGAACATACTATTAACAAAAAACACAGTTGGCTAATATAATACAACTAATTGGAATATTCTTGGAACCATGGGACACTCCAGATATAAGATAATCTACGTAAGGGACAAATAACATTCAGAGAATTATTAGATTTGAGAACTATTTATATAGTAAAAAGAATGTTTTTCTTGCAATCCAATGACAAATATTTTTATTTCATTTATTTTAGAGCCATCCTAGATCTGCGCATCTACAAACAAATATTTATGTTTAAATGAATTTTTGCAAAAAATTGGTTTCATTTATAAAGTAAAACTATATTTTTACTTCGGATGACGCCTCCTGTGTTACTTGTATAATTATCCATTTAGGTATAATTATGCGAATATGGTATACAAATGCATGGTAATCAATTCCCTTTAAAAAATATTTTTCTGGCTAATTCAAAATTCGGTTAAATAGTCTTCACATTATAGTTTGAATTAAAAACAATTCATTGTACTAAAACATCGAAGTTTACGCTAGCTCGAGACTCATATGAGGAGCAAGAAGTAGTAGCAATAGCGAGCGTTGGAATCAAGCAAACGACGAAAGCCGAAGGAAACACAACGGCATTGTACTTCAATTCAAACCTCTGTTCCGATAAAAATCGTAGCTAGTGAATTTTGTTATGGCACATTAATTAAAATTATTTAAACATAATTTAAAAGAAAATAACTATGCAACGTCGCAAATCTAAAAGAGCTCGAGGAAATGAAAGAATCGATAAATTGTGAAGAAAACTGGCCTACATTAGTATCTACTTGTCGGAACACACAAAGTAATCACAAACACAGAAAGCCTTCTTCGCCAATTCTTGCACAGTGAGAATCAATGTTAAACACGAACTTCTGCATCTGGACAAGCAAAGCACAAACCTCATGTAGACAAATACCGAAAAACGTTATACAGTCTGATTTACCGAATGCTGTAGCGATAATCATAACGATAATTGGAGTCCTTTCAACTTTGTACCGGCTGAGTAACGAATGCAAAACGAAATACGAGGTATGAACACAGAGGAAAGATAAAGGCTTAATATCTTTCCTCCATGATGTGAACAAATGTTTTTGTACAAACACATTGAATATGTGCTCCTGAGAATTCAACGATAAGTAGCACACTGCCGTGGGATTTGTAACCCATAATCGTTTACACATAGTCTTAGATGGAAAACGATAATCATGCAAAACTCGATCAGCAAATGAAATGATCCACTTTTCTCCCCTTCTCAAGCAACAAACAATAATTGACTTATTAGTTTTTCCCCGCAGGACATGGCTGTCATTGGTCCTTCAAGTGGAGTGCCCAATGTTTTCGCGGAAGGTGGCGGTGATCTACTTCCCTTGGATGGCGAGATCCGGCGCCGACCTACGTCGGTTTGCGGGAATTTTCCCCACCAGCGCGGCCACGCATCAGCCGGTACAAGCTCTAAGCTCTCGAGAAGTGTGAGTGTAGTGCATGTAAGTGTGTGTATGTGAGTGTGTGTGTGTGTGTGTGTATGTGTGTGAGTATGTGTGTGTGTGTGTGTAAGGGGAGCGGATAGGACAAGGAAGAAGAACGAAGGATCGCGCGCGGTCCGTGGCCGGCTTGTTAGCGTACTGCTGCGGCATTCGCCTGGTGTTGATGGGAGAAACGACGCAAAACCACTGATCAGAGCAGCCGGCCGCTAGAATTCTTCTTCAGACAGCGACTGAATTAGACCTAGCTGTCTAGCTAGTGACGAAGATTGTCACGGTCGCGACTCGAACTTCTAGGACCTCCCGTCGACCAAACAAACTCGCCCAGGAGGGAGAGAGGTCGCATCCGACCCGTATGCCTCACAGTGGACACCCCTGCGGGTGGCGTCAGGGTGGGGCGGGGGCTCAGGGGTGGGATGCTGGACGCCTCGGGAGAGGGTCTCGCGACGGGCGGGAGGGTGGGAGGAGGGACGGGAAGTGGCACCGATGCGTTCCGAAAGTCACCCCTCCGGCCGCGGGCGTGGGGCCTGCAACTCGCACAGAAGGGGCGGGGGAAGGGAGGAGGGGAGGGGAGGGGAATTCATTTTAATGTCAAATTGAGCCGTGGCAGTATTCACTTCTTCCGGAAGCGGTTCGTCACTCGGCCCGCTGCTGGAAGGTGGCGAACCATTAGGAGGCGAGAGGGGGGATGGACTGACGAACAAAGGAAGAAAGAAACACATTAGGCAGGCAGAAGGACTATGACACCATCGACTCTTTTCATGTCTTAGTGGCTTTAGGGGCTTTCTCAAGAGAAAAAACAATTCATACTCTTTAAACACAATTCCTGATTGATAAAGATTTTGGAATCATGTCTAATCAGTTATGGAAATTTTATACAACTCTAAACATATATTTAAAAAGAAGTTCGTAATAAATTTATTATTATAATAATAATAATTATCATCATCTTCATCATTATTATTATTATTATTTATTATTATTATTATTAGCTATGGGGGTTACAAAGTAGATGGCAGTCGCTAATCGGGAAATATATTCCTTCCCAATTGTTAAACGTACAACAGTGACCAGGTGGTGAAATGTAATATAATAATAAACAATAACAATAATAGTAACAACAATGCCGATCCGGGTGGGCGTGATTGCTAAAAACGTCTGGCGAACTAAGAGTCCTGGCGGTCTCGAACCGAAGGATTGCGACTTCGAGTCCCGCATGGGCATGGTTGTATTTGTGTGTTTGTCTCTGTATGTTTGTGGTTGTTCATTTCATCCATCATTATCATTTCATCGCATCCCTCAGGGTTAACAAGCCTGGGTGTAAAAACGGATTCAACGTGGAAATACTGACAAAACGTATAGAGATACCTGTGTATGTGCGTCCGGCATGGTCTAGTGGCTAGGATACCCGGCTCTCACCCGGGAGGCCCGGGTTCAATTCCCGGTGCCGGAAGACATTTTTAAGAATTCTGCAATATTCACTCTTACATGCAATAAGTAAATACAAGCCATAATACAAAAGTCTACGTCTCTACAACAAAGTCCATAAAAATTATGAACACGTAAGGGAGAACAGTTACGTAGTCTACGCCGCCCACGCCGATTATTACGTCTCACTACTCGCAAGGGAGGCCTGATACTCCTTATATTATAATCTGACGACAGGATACGAACCCAAAACATAGAAGGAACGTATTTATATTTTAAAAAAATAAAAAATCGTAAGCTAACTAAGCTCCGGGGAAGAATTTGTAAGTTGTAAACTTTTAATAGTAATATTAATATTGTATTCTACGCACGACAACCAACAACTGGTCAATTCAATTGTATGTTCTTCGAATTACGAAACATCCTTTATTTCCAACTTCAGGAAATTTATCCTTAATGTGTTTTTTTGTACTTTTTTTTTCTGTCGAGAAAGTAAATAACATACAATTGCATTGGATTAGACATCGACACATGTATTTCAAATACACACGCCAACACAACCTCGAATTCTCACATCGTATGAAAAATAAAGTAAACTTTGCCAATACAAATAATATAAAACTTCTAATAGAACGAAACAAAAATGCTCCTCTTGTTTTCAAGGAAGCGCATTATTAACGCTCTTGAGAATACATAGTCAAAAAACACCAAGTTCCGTTTCCGAGCATGCATCCCTCCTCTCTTGTCCTTCCTTATTCAGAGCCCGAAACGCATCAAGTGCGTTCACAATACCACAAGAATGACAAATGGGTAAACACAAAAGATATCGAACGGACGTATCTGAATAAAATATTGAGCGAATATCTTAAACCGAATCCGGCATGATCTAGAGGTTAGGATACCCGGCTCTCACTCGGTAGGACCGGGTTCAATTCCCGGTGTCAGAATGTTTTATTAAAAGAAGTACGCTGGGTCCTAACATGTAATATGAACTCTTCTTAGCTCTTCACAGTACACTACAACTAATAGCGAAAATGTACTTAAATTCGCAGTCACGATAGAGAACTAAAGCAATATTTTAGTTTCGAAGTAATAGAGGATTTTATTTTCCTGAATATATTGATTTTATTTCAGATCAGGATCTCCGTAAATTTTTAACACTAAATCAAACTTCTTGTGAACAGTGCAGGAACTGAGCTTGATTATTTTTTTGTTTTAATAGAAGTATAATGGTATTGTCTTTCCCCATTTACTATCTGTGAAGATGGAATAAATTTCGCAAACAAATTATTTTTTTAAAACAATTCTGTATGGCAACTAAAACCCTTGTCTAATTTTACTGAGCTCTAGAGTCCGGCACTTATCACAGTTCATAACTTACACATTCAGTACAAATGGATTATCACAATTGCATTACACGTCAATCGCTACAGCCTACACACAACCAATCCGACTAAGCACAACTGTTCCTTTAGGAGAGCCATGATGGTTTTTGCCTACTGTAACTGTAAGGTTCGGCGAAAGGAAGTGGAAATGAAGCTATGGTGTCGTTACGGTGAGGTATGTTGACATAATAAATTATTTAGTTTTTATTGGTGAGTGCTTGACACGGCTGTATCTACTCGCCGCCCCTATAAATGTGTATTTCCGTCAAAATTTCGATAAATATATATATTTTGCAACACTACTTTACATCGTCTACACATTGTTGACACTTCCGATTACACGAAAGCTAAAATCGAAACTACATACGGATATCTCAACAGACACCTCGTGTACATAACGAATTGGGCATAACGTGAAAGAATTCGTGCAAGGGCATGGTCTCAGCAGCAGGTACTTCTTGTACACGGAATTTATTGTAAATATGTAACTATTTCTATTAAATTAACAATTAATTTGGAGCGGGTTCCGGCACCTAAACTCTTATAAACGTAGCACTGTATAAAATACACACACACACACACACAAAAAACCAATAACCCTCTTGAGATGGTAGCGGCAGAATGTTACCTGGGACAACGGCGGCAGCTGCCTGACTCTGCTCCAGAGGACGCCCGAAGAAGTCCCGCGCCACCTGAAACATTTTCAAAAATCATCATTTGTCTTTGTTCCACATTCTGTACTGCGATTTTTCCAAGAGCGACCCTCACGGCCACTCAAATCCCATCTTCGCGATGGAATATGTCACGGCATTTCGCGTCTTTTCTCGGTCTTGCCGGTACAAGTCGCATGATCGCAAGCACTGCTCCATACGGTCGCGAGCGTGCGAAATCTAGCGGAACGACTGAGAAAGACGCGAAATGCCGTGACATATTCCATCGCCAAGATGGGATTTGAGTGGCCTTGGGGGTCGCTCTTAGAAAAATCGCAGTATACTGCCTTTCAATGTTTTCAATATTAACGACACACACCACCATACATCACTTTCATATCACAATCTTAACACTTTCACACTCATTCATAAATATATTATAATTTATTTCATTAATGTCTATAATTTTCAATGAATATAAAAAAAGTCACCGGAAATTTTAAGGAGTCTTATATTAAAAATTGTGATTACTTACTATATTTTAACATTTTTTGAGGTTTAAAGTCAATAAAAATATGCAGGCTTAAGTAAATCGTTTGAATAATGGGTTTGTATGCCAGGAGAGGAATCAGAAGTTTGATCAATTGTAGTAGCTGGGCTACAAGAGTGAGAGGAATAATAGAAGAAAATATTCCACAATTTAGCGTTCTTTTTGTTTTTTAACTAGTCTCCGGTTTTATTTTCTGAATATCTTTATTTCAGATGAACTACGGTGCTTTCTATATTTGCCGGGGAAATTATTTGAATATTTTCTAATTGATGAAAATTAGAAACCTAAAACAGATTGTGTCCTCAGGAATCGTACGAGAAATATTGAGCTATCAGAAAAGAAATTAACAAGAAACAAAAACCAGAGTGCCATAAAAATCACCCAGGACGCCCGGATTCAATTCTTGGAGCCGGAAATTGAACAAAATATTAAACACATTTTCTCACTAAGCACAAGCTTTCTCTTTGGTAAGTGTTCCACAAGGTCACAAGTCCAGCATGGTCTAGTGCAGATTACCAACCTTTTTCGTTCATCGTCCCATTTTAAAAGAATTGTAGGTTCCATCGATCCCCTTACGTACTCGAATAATTAGATTATTATCTAGACTGCTAATAATCGACGACTCTTTTGCTTTTGAGTGGCTGAGTTCCTCATTGTTGTTGTGCAACGATTACAAAATGTAGAGAATTTTTTCCTGCCCATTATGCTCCTCCAGAGCACGTTACAAGTATTTTCTTCCGCGATAGGACGTCTTTGTCAATACATAGTTCTAAACATCCTAAGCAGAACATCCTAAGCAGTTTCGTAGCCAAGTTCTGGGATGCCTCCACGCAGAAAATCGAAATAGGGACTATAAAGGTGAAATTAAGTTTTAAATCGACTTGGTATAATAATATGGCTGGTGCAAAGGAAGAAACAAGCATGGAGAGCCGTTCGGTTTATTCTTTTACGATATCCGTACGCGGGGGTCCTTAAGAAGTCTAAGTAATAAGTCTAAGGATGGGTGCGGTGCATCTGTTGATACAACCTTCATCCTACGGACACACGACAGATCCTACAGAAGATGAGCGGATATGTATTTTTTATCATTATAGGTTTTGTTCCCCTATACCAGAAAAGAATTAATTATCAAGTTAATTAAATACGTTTTTGTAATCAATACGATCTTGAATATCAATGAATTAAATGAACACCTAATTATTATTCCCGCCTAAGGCTATGGTCCACTAATCAACCCGTTAATCATCATTGACCTTCTTAACACTCACCACCTCCGGCATGGTCTAGTGGCTAGGATACCCGGCTCTCACCCGGGAGGCCCGGGTTCAATTCCCGGTGCCGGAATAATTTTTGAGGTGAAAAAAAGTACCATGCTCTTGTCACAGAAATCACACAGCCGCTGAAGTCCACATGGTAACATACTTCGCAGTAACTCTTATATTACTGAACGAAGAATGTTCACGATAATGTAAGCATACAAATTAGCTTCAGACTCCAACTTCCGGCGCTTGACATGTAAAACAATATTCAGCAATGCAAAATGATTATAATTGTCAATAAGGGACAATGACAATACTGTTGTTGCTGCGACAACTTCCGTATCTGAGGTTATAAATTATATTTTTTAATGTGAACATTGCAATTCATCATCAGTGTTTGAAGAACGGAAGTTTAACGTTTGAGACACTTAAATTTAACCCATGAAGTTTTTTTAAGCAAAAATGAAATGTAACTTTTACCATTTTGAAATAAATAAAAACCGTTGGGGAGAACGTTTGATTTATGTACCATGAAATAAATAAATAAAGGTCGAAGTAACAAACAATTGATCAATTGGAAATAATTAAAAAAAGACATACAGTATTCATTGAGAGACCAACACCACAATAAACACGTTTCAATATTACGCGCATGATCATATACACTTGCAGAAAGATTTTTGAAAGACTCATATTGTATTAATTTAAATTTAGCACACTTGAAAGACGTACCGATTCATGTGCATGTTAATGAAGTGGGTACACTGGTTCAAGAACATTCGCAAATTATGATTAAATATAACATTTAATTCTATATTTCATGAATCATTTTACGAAAACAGCTTAGAAAATATTTCAGGATGTTCAGACCTTCGGCAAAGCAAGGCATGAGTCCGGCATGGTCTAGTGGCTAGGATACCCGGCTCTCACCCGGGAGGCCCGGGTTCAATTCCCGGTGCCGGAAAGTTTTTTAATGACTTTTCCGGAGATGCGGCGGAAAATATGCAAAACCGTCAAGGGCAATGGAATCTAATCATGTAAGCTAAAACATTTCCCCCTGAAGAAAGTTAATTCAAATCAGTCCTCCAAGTGTTAACACAGCGGGGAGTTCCCGTACACAACACATCCATTAACACGGTCTTCTAGATTCCACATAATCAAGCACGCATGATTTATATGGTCCACTTTACATAAACTATATTTTAATTGTATTATTTAATATTCCTATACTGAATCAAACTAATTTAACGCACGGACCAGGAGGATGAGAGCGCTATTTCCTCTGACAAATATGTTTTATAAACAAATATTATAAATTACAACTACTTAAAGTATTATTTCTATCCTATACGCGTATTGTTACCAAATCAATATAAATAAAGCAGTTTACATACACAAAAATATTTTCCGGCACCGGGAATTGAACCCGGGCCTCCCGGGTGAGAGCCGGGTATCCTAGCCACTAGACCATGCCGGATACACACCTCCGCAGGCCGAAGTTCACAACATCCACGTGTGTACGTAAAATGTTATCCACGGATGTCAACTTGTAGCCATATAATATATCCTAATATATAAAGCCATGTATCATAAAATATAAAAAAACGAATGTTCTCGAACATGTAGTCGTTTAATGTTTGTAGAACTTTTATCGTCGAAATTTAGAAACTTGAAATGAAATGTGATGAAATAAAGGTCACCACACACGCTCATACACGACATATAAGTAAATATTTACGTATGATTATAGAGCCTGAAAGTCCAAGACACCCTTGCTGCTTCTACTCGCATATTTAAAAAAGGAAAAATAAACGTTCATACGATTTTGCTACGAAAATCAACTAATTCCTAAAGTAATAATGTAATATATTGCTTTTTATATACTTCATTATTATTATTACGTATATGCTTCATAATAATAAAAGCAGATTTTAATAAGAAGTTTGTTTACGGAGCTAGAGAAACATTGCAACAAATCATGACCGTTGATTATACTTGAAACCAGAAACATTGAGTGATTGAAACTGATCCAACATTCTACGCTATTATACATATTTATTAAAACTAGTGGTGCTACAACACAGTGATTATTTTCACGCATTTGAACAGTCACGTAAAAGTATAATGTAGCATTTTATGTCCGTATTAATACATTCTAGTCACCAGGCATTATCAATCGCCAACACTTATTACTAGGAAGCGGATTTTTTTGCCCTAAAAATCTTGAAATATGCTTTTAGAAATATGCATTATGACCTAAAAATTCTGAAATATGCACTTGATAATGAAATTAAAATTAACAATATTTCATTTCTTCTATAAACCTTTTTTGATAAAATTCACGAGAAGCATGCTCGGAATGAAAAGATATATTTCTCTGCAAACATAATACTATCGATCGGACTTTGCGAGAGAAATAATTAAAGTAAATATTCTCCTTAGTGAAGAACACTGTGTATCTCGTTGTTTTTCTTCCATCTGGTTTTAAAAAAATGTTATCAAGAAATATGCTACATTTGCACAAGTATTTTATCGTATACAGAAAACACGAAAACGCAAACTGTGACTAGCTCTTTCGAATCAATGAACGCTCACAAATAAATATATTCTGTGAAAAGATGAAATGTTTTCCTAGAATTTGGTATATTTCGTTAAAATGTAAACTTATATGCAGAATATGGGAGACGAAATATGCCAAATATGCACCTATAATTACACGAATATGCATTAACAGGAAAAAACGGCCAAGTATGCACTAACATATTACTCTAAATACGTAGTATCATATTCTAATCATATGTCAAGAAATTTCACTTAGCTATGCCATGAAGCAACGAACAAAAATATTCAAAACCATAAAAGTCCGCTCCCTACTTATTACCAACCGTAGTGCATTGCGGGTGAAAATTTCATTTATTCAGGAGTTTTCGGGCGACGCGTAGGTAGCAACGTTTTGCAGTCACGTAACGGACCTTCAAGTCCTAACGACTTACCTTGGGTCTACGGTACGACCAGATACCTTCCTAAATAATGCACGCCTGAAGAAGTTCACAGACAGGCGGAAAGACATTTTGCCGTGAATACATTGTTCGATATCAAGGACTCGCAAAAATTGGATTCTTACTACACGATGTGTTAGAGGAAATAATTTATTATGTATAGGAACATGATTTATCCATTTTACGTTATTAGGGTTCAGCAGTAAGAGTTTTTCTGTGGGAAAATTGCCGTTTTCTGTCGAAAAAGCTGAATTTTTCCTGCAGAAATAAAATACTTCCTCTATACTGCGTAAGCAGTATGCGCGAAAGTTTATACATGTAAACACAAAAAAGAACAACGAATTCGACCGATATTTCAGTGCATACCAACGCCACAAACGACCATTATCCTTAATTTCTTCCTTAAATTTTTTCTTTCTAAGTGCTCTAATTCAGAATTGACTGGCGTGTCTCAATTCTTTGCTTACGGCATTAGTCGGAAATTAATAATAAATGCCGCGGTTTACACATGATAGATAATGATTGCAGAGAAAACGCACAGACGTGCCACAAGAGGCAAACATGACGGCTGACCAGGCAGACGCCTCCACGACTCGATACAACGGTGGCAAAGAAGAACGCTGTGGCGAGAGTGTTACGACACAAGTGCGGACGTGGGGTGAAGCCTCACGAGCAGGAATTTGCACGTTGCAGCAAAAATGATGACTGGAATGCCTTCCTCTAGTTCCTGCCATATCCACCAGGCATGGATTCTGACTACACAACATGTTTGAAGAATAAGTAACACGAACATAAGGGAACAAAATGAATCTACATAAAACATATAGGAACAAGATTTATCTAATTTCTTCGTTGCCAGGGCCCAGCAATGAGCATTTTTCAGAGAAAAAATTGCCATTCCCCCCCTTCAGCATTATAATCCTTTTTCTATACTGCATAAGCAATAAGCGAGACTGTAAGTACTGCATTTTATGCACGAGCGAATACAATAACTAAAATCGAAATTAGCAATCACAACTTACAGAGAAAA
>JAHLJT010002630.1:2774828-2788047 GCA_031308135.1 Acheta domesticus
CCTCTACCACCCTCATCGCACCGTCACCACCACATCTGACATTGCCTTATTCACTACCGTACACGACCACCACTGCTGCCAATGACCTCCTACAAGCGGGTTTTCAACAATTCCACGACTGTCATCGTGATATCGCTGCCTGTCTCCTCCACACAACCCTTGACACCGCAACCACAACCATCGCAGGCTCGCGTTGCTTTCACTGGCGTAATACTAGTCATGCCCAACCTCCACTCACTGTTTCACCGCGTCCGCAAACCACATAGCCAGGTTGCTCGTCTTCACACTTCACCTCGATCCCACCGCCCCACCTCTTTCAGCCACCATAACAAACTACACCGCGACCACCACCTCAACCCCTACCTCCACCACCACAACCACCGTCACCACAACCATCGCCATCACTACCTCTACCACCACAGTGACCTCTACCCCTATACCCATCATCATCACTACCACCACCAGACCACTCACCTCAACCACCACCATTCCCACCTTCACACCCGTGTCCGTCACCACCACCACCCCCTCCGCCAGTCTTCGCCGCCGCCGTTAACGCCCCCAGACGGCGCACCGCGGAACATCCAACGACTACGCGCGCGCGCGCGCGAACGCTCAGATTTTCCGACACCATTACCTTAATTAAAACACGGCCATTACTGACGGCGGCGGCGGCGGCGCCGTGCCGGTCGAGACGGAGAGAAGGAGTTAAGAGGAGAAACGGGCGAGGGGGATGCGACGGAGAAAGCGGCTCGGGCGAAGGGGGCGGGGCCGGAGCGGGGTGGGGACGGGGTGGGGACGGGGTGGGGACGGGGTGGGGACGGTGTGGGGGCGGGGCGGGGGCGGAGCTCCGAGGGTAGGATGAAATGCGAGCGCCGAGCCTTGCGAGGATTATGGTAACAATTAACGATGCTGGCTGCGGGGCGCGGCTGCAGGCTTGTCGAAGGGGCGGAAGGAGCGACGGGAAGGGCAAGACGGCGTGGGCAGCGATGGTGACGAAAGCGCGTACTAGTCTAGCGTCTTGGTGTTCACTGGTAACAGAAAGTAGGGGAATTAAATTGGAGATTGCGATATGATGATACATTAATGTAATAGACGGTGACGATAGTTACACTAAGAGTACAGGTATAGACGGAAAGTTTGGAAAATATTATTATAAAACGCAGCAGCGAAATGAAGTAGGATAGAAGTGATAAGTTATTACAGCGGATATTTGGTGGTGAGCAATGGTGATAAGGTGTGATGAGATGGCAATGGAGTGGGTGTGATGTATTTGGTGGTGATTAAATGATGTGTGGTGCGTGATGTGATGGGTAATGTGGTGCATCCAGGTGGGGGTAGATGTTGAATGCAAGATGTGGTGAATGGAGTGGTTACGGGGTGGTGATCAATGTGGTTGTATTGGTTGCTTTCGCTCTTCATTTATTGGGGGTAGTGGGAATGGAAGGGCAGTGTCAATATTCGTAGCGGCTACACAGTTAATATCGATAAACACACAGTTGTAACAGAGGGCTTACATACAGTACTGAGGTTTGCAAGTTAAACTTGGTGGGCTTCCTTTGTTCCCCCTTGAGGGGAACAAAGATCGCGTCAAAACTAAAAGCGATGCGATGTCAACGACAAAATATCGATGTTCAAAATTAAAACATCGATGTTACTATTACATCGATTAAAAACCATCGATGATTGGAAGCTGGCTAACATTGAATTCGTTGTAACAAATTTTAATTTGGCAGTGTTCGTTGATTGATCCGTGTTTCCGGGAGCGTCAACTACTTAGGTCATTAGTCCCGTAAGTGTAGTGTGTGTTTTTCTCGGGAGGTGGCGATGATCGTTCCCCGCTGGATGGCGAGATCTGGCGTCGACCTATCGTCGACTAGCGCGGTTTCCCCTCAACCAGTTATCTCCCACCAGCGGGGCACCGCCCCAGCCGGGACATGCTGTAAGCTCCCGACCGGTCTCCCGGCCCGTTTGTTAGGGTACTGCTTCGGCATTCGCCTGGTGTTGATGGGAGAAACCACGGAAAACTACCGATCAGAGCAGCCGGCCGCTAGAATTCTCCTCCAGACAGCGACTGAATTCGACCTAGCTGACAAGCTAGTGTCGAAAATCCTGCCGCCGTCGGGAGTGAAACCTAGGACCTCCCGGTCAGAGGGACTGCAGTGACATCAGGTTGATACACTGAGCCGTCTCTCCCGGTGCGGTGTTCGTGTTTAATTCGCCGAATAAAAGGTACGAAAAAAGGCGCAGGCTCTAAGGGCACAGCGCATTTGTTGACTATTTCTCAATGTGCGAAATGAATATGAAGCAACAGGAAATACAAGGGCATGGAAGTCATCTCAGTAGCGAGAGTGTGGTCGATGAACGTAGTACAATCAGCGTTACTTTGGTTCCAACACATAACAGTGCATTCGTCATATGTTGTATTTCAACTTTTACAGTACCGTGATCATGAGAATTATTCATTCAGAAACAAAACATAGGAAAATAAAAAAACATCGATCCCAAAACTTCGATGTTAAAAAACATCGACGTCAATACATCGATGTTAAAAACGTCGACATCAATGTAGCATCCTTAGTCAAAACGTGACGCGTAGCTGTTACAATAGTCCGCTACACGGTGCAAGTGCATAAAGTGAAGGAGTTGATGTGGTCCATTTGTTGTGAAGATAGTGGCGGCAACATATACTTCGGCGGAATATGGCAGCCGCCACAACGGACTCGACCAGAAAATGCGTATTTAGCCAGAAGCGCTACCTCGTTTTGCTTCTTTTTCCGGACGGTAAACAAAAGCAATTTGCGCATTCGTAACGAGAACAAACGCAATATGGAGTTGAGTTTTTCCGCAACAATTTTGGGCATGGCGGTGTGTTAAAAGGGTTCACGATGTACGAGTCTCACAAGGGAATCGAAACTGTACCCAACCGTAGTTAATTTTTACGGCAGTTTCCTTCTCCGCGATAAATGAACCCGATTTTTATGGATGTATACGTTTTTCAGTAATTAGGCAAAGAATTACAATTTTCCGAGTAATTCCTGAGGTGATAAATGGATTCATTACAACTGTATTTAATAGAACTTTAACTGGCTACACAGAAAGAAAAAAAACACACACGCATTCATTCCGGATGCGTTAGTCCCTTTACAATAATTGCGTTTCTCAAATTATTTAAAAGAAACTACTGAATAAAAATGGCGTTAACTTTTCATTCTTTACGGCAATGAATTCCGTCTCGGGCCAGTTTTACAGCAGCACATCAGTTTTTTTTCTGCAGTAGGAAGTGTTATTAATTTGATTACCCAATATTTTACAAGATAGTACTTGTTTACGTCAGTGATACGAAAGGTAATTGTACCCATATTTTTGAAAATTCTTTTTCCACTGCTGCCACCATTGTTAAGACTTGTAACACGAATAAGGCAAATCAAAAAAGTCGACACATGTTAAATAGCTGTTACCTCCGAAAGTTCCTGTTGAACTTTACGCTGATAGAGCTTCAAGTAAACGTTATAACACACTACCCACGTAATTTCCGGATCAGTATTGTTTTGGTTCTGAATATGGGACACCGGCAAAGGATGAAGCCAATGTGAGAATGTTAGTTTTGTTAGAGCTGAAAGGCTGACATCTTGCCATTGTATCCACCGCTCTGACCATCTGTGTACCTAACTAATTCACTGAAAGTATATTCAAAAGTAACATTAATAAAATGGAAATCTTATGAATTGAAATGAGTAGAAAGATTACATAAATCAATACAAAGTATCGCAAATGGTCTCAAATCTTAACGAAATCTCTGAAACATGGTCTTTTTACATTACTGAGAGTGAATCCAGATGCAACTCTAGTATAATTGCATCAAAAATATTAGTGACCTGCAGTAACAAAAATGCTGCTGCACAAAACCGCACACTGGTTTTCTAAAAGCACATTGCTCAAAAACAAATAAAATACTCTTGCGTAACATTGCAATAAATTAAATATTTAACAAAATATAAATGTCACGAATATTACAACATAGTATAATATATACCGATACAGTTCTTTTCATACAAAAAAATAAATAAATAAAAAGTAGCACTTTCATAACAACACGAAAATAAATATGTGAAGAAGGTACTCTTCCTTGGAGCCTAGCTGTCGTATTACGCCATATCTTAAGCACAGATACGCTGAATATTAGAATTCAGATGGCGCCAACAGTATTAAATTAGGCAGAAAAGCTCGATCAAATATTTGCATTTCTGCATAAAACAATAGACACCTCTCTCATGGTTGGAGCATGAATTTTCTTTCAATATCGGCGAGCACGGAAATTAGTACTATACTAGATGCGAAGACCATGAAATCGTACAGTTAAGGAACGACGTTCGAATAAAATCTGCATCTTCTTCTGAGAGTTTCTTTACCAATTTTGTCTTCTAGAAGCAATCAGTAAAATCATTTGTACTATTAGAAATGCACAGGAAAGTGTACTACTGAAAATGGCTGATTTGCCTGGTGGATGCAGTGTAAGACATCCGAAGCTTTAAATTCGGAATCAACTGCAAGACGTTTTGAAATTATTAAATATCGAAACAAAATTGCAAGAGTTAAGAATATCACATCTTTTACCCACTCGATTTTGTATGCGAGTTCGGACGCAGAGTTTGACTAAAAGACTACACATAATTGCATTTCACTCACCCTACACATTCCCATTCGGATTCAGGTCAGAAGCATCAGTAAGAAAGATAGCTCAAAAAGATTTAATGTATCAATAACACACTCTCCTATCAGTGTATACGATATAAACCACTACTCTTGTTGAAACTGATTGGTAAAAACCGGACAAATCGTTGCTCAGGGAATGGGGCGGCCACAGACTGTAGTAATGTCATATTTTTTCCTAGGTTATGGTGGTGTGCTCTGTAATGGCCCAAAGCATGGATACAACACACCTTCCGATGTGCCCAGCCCTGAGTGCCAACACAAACTCGGCAGAGGACGACTTATACAGACAGACAGCCCGTCAATACGGGTCAGCGCGTCACCAAATGGCTAACCTGCCAAGGGTGGGCGTTGGCTAGTAAGTACGTAAGTACTCTTGTTGAAATTTAACGACTTCGTCGGAGCGTTGGAGTCTATATACGATTAACGCAGTGCATAATCTGCAACCATAAAAGATCGCCACTCAGAGGACACTATCCATCTAGATAAGCTTTTGTGCTCCTCAATTATGTCGAGGACAGGCAGTGTAATTATCATACTAGTGAACGTCATTTATATTTTTTATATCAACTGCATAATTGCTCCTACAAGTCAGATGAATAATTTGGGGTTGTTGACAAAAGAGGGTTCTGAGATTTACTTAAATCGCACGTTTGAATGCTAAAATATATTTCTCCCAAATACCCTCAAAATTCCTTACTATTACAATATTTGCAGACCAAAATCTGTATATTTCCACTTTCACCAACAGCAAGCAAGAATTACATAAAATCCATCTTCTTCAGATAAAAATATTATTTTTGACGGAAGGTTGTGTCTTCAGCTAACCTCTACGATGTGACAAACACTCGAAATAGGTAACAAAATCTGTTATTGGAATCACACAAAAATTTCAGACCTAAAGTACCATCATAGGTAAGTAGTAAATGGTAGACATTGAATAACGTTGAAATAATGTTACAGGCAGTACTTGCAAACTAAGAAAATGTGAAATAAAACATGAAAACGCATACGATCGCACGCATGTTCGAACGACGTTTAAAGCAAATCAATGTAAAATGGCTCAAGAAGTACTATTTCATTGGAGAGTTAACATTAAATATGTAAAATTATTACAGAAATGATACTGTTAGTTAAAAACTGTATTTTCAATTAAATTGTTTCCCTTTGTAACAGACCAAACCTAGCATTACAGACCACTTCAATTACATACATATCTGTCAACACTCATGGAAGTATAAGAGAGCGCATTTTATCAGAGAAAATCCCATCTTCCCACCTCCCTACTGTATCTCTCTGGAAATCCAGCACAATGCAGCAGGCACGGATTCTTTACTCCACTCCTCTGAGGTCCAAATCATCCCTGAGTATCGCAGCGCGAAACCCGTAGAAGCGGTATATAAAATAAAAAAGCACGAACCTAAAAATCAAAACGCAAACAAAACAAACGCATCGGCCGCACTACGGGCGGCAGCCGACCTCGATGATAAAAACGACCCGTCCGCCTGTCAATTGATTTCAATTCCACTTGAGAACGAAGTAAAACAATGAGATTTCAAACCTTTTTCCATCACATTCCCGCAGTGAATCACGTGATTATTTCTCGAAAAACAGCGAGCGCGCGAGCGCGCGCGTGCGAACGGGCGCGCGTGTATATGCGCACGCTGGACGGTGGGGTGGGGGAGGCAGGAGCATTCCATTAGCCAGGGGGCGTATTTACGCCACGTCCGAAAGCAATCGCAATGTGATTCGATAGCGATACGACCGTTTGCGATATTAACGGCGACTGGCAGCGATAACAACAAACGTATTTAGATTTATTCGCGTCGGTGGGAGGGGGGCGGGGACGCGCGTGGCGGGGTGGGGGGGTGAGAGCACGCGGGAGGGGAGGGGAGGGGAGGGGGGTCGGCGTATATCACGCGGAAAGGGCAGTAACTCGATACGCGTGGGACGTGGCGGGGCCGCCGCTGCCGGCACTCCCCTCCCCCGCGCCCTCTTCCCGCAGCAGCGGTGGGAGGGGGAAGGGAGGGAGGGAAATAATTCACAGATGGAACCGGTAATTTCGCAAATGAGGTGCGATTTCGGGGCGGGTGAGCGCGCTGGCGCGCGTGCGCCGCGCCTCTGCTGCTGTCGCCGCCGCCAGTGAGCGCTCGAGGAGGCTGGAGACCACCAAGTCTACGGGACGGAGACGTAACTCCGGTGGTGGGGGTATGGACCGGAAACGTCGGCAGCTACTTGAAAAATAAAACATGACTTGACTTCTTGCGCTTCAGCGACATCACGCGGCGAATGAAAGAACCACCAAGGAACCCATCAAAGCAACCAATGGCAGTAAAGCCAAGCATTTCCGCGGGAAGCAATATTTATTTACGAATATTAACGGGATACACCTTTGGCAATAATGATAATAATTATAATTAACAAATCAATTATTGTAAACTTCTCACATAAATACAGCACAAAATGCGTTAAGACCTGTCAAGAGAGCTGCAATTCACTGCCTAAAATATTCTAGATGAAGATAACAATGAAGCCGATTTGGTTCCAAGTCGGCTAGCACTATACTACTGCACCGTTACTACTTCTTTTCCATCTTATTGTCTGGGACTGAGGCACGCCCAAAGACCGCCCCAGCAGTGCCGAGCGCCAACAGGCCAACATGCGCCATTATGCAACTGACCGGCGCCTTCGCAAGTTCCTTCACCCACCGCGTGATGTCGCTGAAGTAGGAAGGAGTCTAGTTTGTTTTATTATTTTTCAAGTAACTGCCGACGTTTTCCGTACATACCCTCACCATGCCTCCAACATCGGAGTTGAATCTCCTTCCTGTAGACTTCGTGCTGGAGACAAAACGCTGTACTATAAGGCGATCAGACTTTCCTTAGCCGGATAGTCCCTTACTTAGAGTCCCTGTCCCGAATATTCTTGAAAGGAAAACGGGATGCTAAAATGTCCCTTTTTGGTGACAAAGACGTGTCAGCACAAAATGCCGTCAACAATATTAAACTGATCATAATATACTCCGTTTCCTTCACATTTGTTTATAGACAAGTGCAACAAGCTATTGTGCCACGTAAGAAGAGTATTTAGAAAGTTGGTTGTGGTTTCTAAAAAAAGAGAATATGTAGCTAGGGCGTCATTTCAACTTATACATGCTTTGTCGCTAAGGATATCGTTATGGACAAATTCAATAATCCGATCCTTCTGCAACTGACTTTCTGTGCGACTTAGTAATGTTAATTGAGAAACACTGACTTATTTAGTAATGAAATAAGGTGCAAATTAAACAAACACGTATTTTCCTTTTATTTCTAATGTTCCTTTCCAAGGGATTCGTTGGTTGGCGTGAAGTGAATGCTAATACCGTTAAACGTATTGATGTATTTATTCATTAATTTTATCTTAATTTCCAAATCTAAATATTTGTGATAAAAGTGTTTATCGTCCATCTTTGCCCCTCTTATCTTTGTGGCAAAAACTAAAATGTCCCTTACATACTAAGAAATCGTGACGGCACGTACGCGCGTCCACCGAGATGACGTACATCTATTTTCTTTACAATCTGTCTGAAAAAATTATGTTTCAAAGATGTCATTCCAATTTTCAGCAACCACGCTATCAATATACGATCGACACAATGTTTAGCTCATCAAGCACTGACTGATGTGCATCCAGGCATACTGTTGAAATCATCGGTTGCTGCTACCTGCTTCGAAGGCGCCAGACGCCAAGCTGAACAGCGAGTTGAACTTTTAGCTATTTGTGTTAATCTTTTTCTACGTTCAATACACCTTAAGGACGTAAGGAAACTCATGTGATGATCAGAAACTAAATTTCAATGCAAATGCATATTCCCATAATAAAAAAATGCAAATGCTCCCTCATATTCCCTCAATTCCCATAATTCAAAGCAAATGCATATTCCCTCTTGATCAAAAAGTATGCTCACATGTAATGTGCATGAAGCAACCAATTTCCAATTATTTAATTATGATTTTATCATCGCATCCTTCATATTTTGCCTGTTTACTTAATGAGCATAGTATTTCTGCACACTGTTGACAATAGTGCAGAGAAAAGTTTATGGGTTACTCATATTTATTTCATTAATTTTAATAAATTTATTTTTAATTTCGAAATATGAGTAATGTGGGTTCTTCATTGTAGCTAATATCAATTTCCAGTGTGAATGACGCATGATATGTAGTAAAGAAATCACGATTGTTTCGAGCGCTATGCGCAGTCGAGTCCATCTGAAAATGTGCAACACTCGTCACTAGAACTCTCACAAAGTCCGGGAGAGAAAGGGCGCTTCCCAGTCCAATGTCTGCAAAACAAGTTGCGAAAAAAGGAAACTTTCCTTTTTTTGCTGGCCGCCGTGCGATTTTCGGAACTGTCTTCAAAATTGATTCTAATGATAATCGTTAAAATGAAAGAATATTTAGCGACAGACATTCCATTATGGAAACTAGCACTAATAAAAATTGTTCTCGAAATTTCATTCAGTAGTATTATAAAAGTGCCAGATGGATGTACTGTACGTAAAAAAAAGTGTAATGCATATTTTAGTGCAAATTTTCGAAGTTTTTAATGCATAAATGAAGGTCTCTAATCATGACTAAACAATGAAACCCACTAACTTTCAGAATACTAGACAACCTAGAGAGTACTGTAATGATGCAGCAAAAGCGGAGATTTACGCTGTGTAGACACGGAATATACAGTTTGTGGGTCCTGCTACCGAAAATTCGGTTTATGGCAAAACGCCCGACTCTGTGTGTGAACAACCCTAATGCCTCAAAACGTTCACAGGGTTTTTCACCTAACTTATATTATCCGATGGATCTAGCTGATGCCGCGATTTCTTGAATTTGAAACGGATATTTTGATTTCTGGGAGTACTTTAGATGAAACCTCAACGACATTTTTAACTTTTTCTAAAGAAATGGCCGCATTTCTTCCTTTTTTCTCGGATAGAGCAAAGTACACTTACAAAAATGGGGCAAGTCCGATTTTCTACGAATTCTCTGAATTCTCGAAAATTGCAAAGTTCATCATTTTTCCAGTCTTCCTACGGACAATATATTGCAGATTTTTCTTAATGAAATCTGTTCTTCAAAATCAAAACTTTAAGTGAGAATTTCTTTAAAATCTCAGAATTTTCGACAATCGCAGATTAACTTTCTTTTTGAAACTTCGGGAACGTTCGTAGACAACTTAGCCTTTTGCAGTAACAGCTTAAGTGAAGTGTTTGTGAAATATAACTTGGGAGTTTCAATGCTTGCGTGGATAAAAGAAATTTGCGGGTTCAAGTAGTGTAGTAGTATTACGTAATAGTTAAAAATATTGCGAGAAATTACATTCTGTAGCAATACATTAATTTTATTTTGTGCATTGATTTGAGTAATTCTACAGCGTCAGGCAAGCAACACCAAATCGACACGTCAGTTGGCAATGGTTTAAAGCTATCCATTATAGAATCTAGTAGGAATGAATTCAGTGGTACGTTCTCTACAAAAAATGCATTTGAAGTTTAAATCTTAAAAATCCAAAATAAAGTATTTAAATACGAATGTATTTTTGCTAATAATATTTTCCGACACTTAGCCTACCAAACCTTACGTGATATTAATGTTTCTCATACAGATGCAACGGTATTTCGAAGAGTTTCAATGTAACTAAGAATTTAATCAAGTAAAAAATGAAACAGTAAATTTTCACGAAAAATAAGTTGAAATTATAATTCTCGCATAAACAGCAATTCACAGAACAAGCATTCCAACATATTGTTCCAATGCCTGTCAGACATAGGTAATAATTTCCACTGCGAAAAGATTGGACCAAAAAAAAGGGAGAATCGTGTGCAACTCCCTATAGCGAGGCGATAATTTCATCACCGGCACGAAGTGAAATGCTCCGTGGTCCTGAACGTTCGCGAATATTTCGCATCGATGAAACGAGCTTTAAGAAAATTACGTGTGAGGCGATTCCTATCGGCAGAATCCAGGCCGTCCCCGGCGGGAGGGACGGTTTTGACTTCGTTTCGCGCCGATACGAACAACTGCAATCACGGGCACAGCGACAGGCGCCGTAATTTTCTTAAAGCTCGTTTCGTCACAAGTGTGCGCGATTGGAGAGGGAAAAAAATGTCGGGTATATGTTTCGGCACCCTCACGTTCACGTGAGAATTCATTTCTAGTTATAGTGGAGCTGAGCGCTCTTGCATTTTTTTTTTCACAATATTGAAGGAAAAATGAGAACTCGGGAACAAGTGGGTGTGGAATTAACGGACTAGTATTGATATAATCCCTTCGCTCATTACACGGCAAATGGACACTGCGTTTTCCTTTCGAAGTAACACGCTCAGCGCACAAAACTGACAGAAGGTAGGAGGCAAAACTGAAGGAAATGCAACGCTAGTAGAAACGTATGTGGATGAGCGCACCGGGAAATTATGCTATGTCTGATTAGTTATTACGTAGAGCATCTTAACATTTTCTCGTGGGTTCTTCTAATTAATCGCCAGAAATGCAGCTCTATCAGGAAGCAGGGGCAATTCTAACAGGAATATACCCAGTTGAACCATTGAAAAGGTGAAACACAATGCGCCTACACCTGTAACATCGTTATTCATGTATTTCTGTGAAATCGACCAATAGTATTTTACTCATTAAAAAAATTCTGTATTATTGACCCTAAAACAATTCATTAAGTTATAAACAAATTAATTTCAAATATAACTGTAATACATTTAGTCGCCCCGCGCTTTACTTGCTCCTAACGTTGTTCGTTTTCGAAACATAATCTTATGCAATTGCATTACATTCAAATAAAATAAGACATATACATGTATCTAAAAGATGATAATAACAACCGGGTATGTAAAATAGGTTTCAGTACAAAAAGTTGTTTTTAAAGACCTCAAATATTAAATATAATATAAATAGTGTCTTAATATAAATATAAATGAAAAATAATTAAATATAAAAAGCGTCTTAAATATTAATTGCGTAAGTACTAGGCTTGGCTGTAAAAATGTGGCTGTGATTATTACTAAGCTGTTCTCTGTGAGAATGTGGCATGTAGCGTTGGTCAGATCAAAAACGCAGTCGCTAAAAACTAAATTGCAATCGTGCCTTCAATCGTCTATTTTGATTCTTTACAGCGGAAATATGAATTAAAATTCCAGTAAAAATAAAACAACCCGCTAGATGTGATGAACAGTCAATTCAGAACGCGAATATCACAACTTCCTAAATTCTTGAAAAACATGCAAGCTGGCAAAAAGAGAAATGTGCACTTTTCAAAACGATAATTGAAGAGGTCTGGTGATCACACATACCAGATGTCTGAGAAATTCGGAATGAACCTTTTTTGGTATACAGTTATTATAAACTCCCCTTTACGTTTCAAGAGAGCGTTCATAAAATTTCAATTTATGGCACAGATCGTCCTCCGTCCTCGTTCTTCCTCTTCGCCCGTCCTCAGCGCTCGCGCTCCCTGGTCGTCCTCCCCACGTGACGTCACAACACCAATATCTGTGTTGCCGGCAGCAAACTTGTTTTTGACATTTGTTTCCAAATTTAATACTTTGATTTTTTTATTCTTTTATAAGTTTATAATGGTAGGAAATAGTGCGGTGTTTACGAAGATTTAGATTTCGAAGTTTATAATGATCTTACACAAAATATAACGTTTGCAATTAATTTATAATGTTGCTTCATTGCACTCTAACAAATTTGAAATCTAATGTCGTTCCTAATGTCGTTCTTTTCAAAACATGGACTCGCGCAATAAAGCATAACATTATAAACAAAAAAACATAGTATTCTATTTCGAACGCATCTTCTCAACCTTTCCTCCAGTACAGTGACTACTGTTTTTTATGTATCAGAATGTGTGGTACGAACCCTAACATTGAGCTGAAACAACGGAAGATACACATGATGTGACACAGGTCAGTCTTCAGCCTCTAGACTGACCTTCTCGGCTTCCGGAACGCCAGGTGAATATTACCACAAAGGCACTTTCGGCAACAACTATTTACAGAATGAATCGCATAGGCCTCTCTAAGGAGAGCAGTACCACCAATTCCTATTTTATGGTATTCTGTTTTTGTTGGTAAATGGTTTTAACATGTCAATTAACATTTACCTCCAACCCTGAGTGGAAATTGCAATAAATGAAATGGCTTTTCTGTTTTCTTTCACATTTACTCAGGGATTGTAACTTCGCCCATTAGCAAATAAGACAATAACACCACAGTAACAAAGAAATCGTCTTCAGAAATCCTTCAAAGGGCAGAGTCGTGCATTAGCTGCGCTATGCCAGGGCGAAGCAGGCCGGGCCGGGGCGGGACTGAGCGGGCCAAGGCGCACCTGGTCGGTACTGTTTCAAGCAGGGAAGGACGAGGCGTCACGGAATGGGATGAGGCAGGAGGCCAGGGTGGGTAGGAACGGAGAAGGGACGAGGCGGGACGGTGCAGGGCGGGACGGTGCAGGGCGGG
>JAHLJT010002630.1:2789047-2835878 GCA_031308135.1 Acheta domesticus
TTACAAATATTCGGTTAATATCTTAAATATACGAAGTGCTTAAATGCAAATAATTAGGAAAACAACAAAAAATTGTAATACGTTCCCTCTCTACCTGTTACTCAGATTGCTACAGGCAACACTTGTAAAGAATGTTACTGCCTTTGTTTCAAGATAAATGACATTTCACAAATTAATGGAAGTCAATAGTATTGTCAACACAGTAAAACATCAACACATTGATGTTCTCCCATAAAAACTAATTTTTCCAACTCGGAAGGTAATAAAAAGGATGACGTCAGTAGCATTGAAGTATCATCATCCCGTCGTTCGCTGACACTGTCCGCACTTAAGAATTTTTAGAGGTTCGAAAATCACACGCCAAGCACGTTAAAGATACTCGTAAGCGCGTAACTTTGGTGAGCCTATAAATAAATGAAAATCAGTAAATAACGGCGAAATTTTTCAGCGTACCAGCAAAAGCTTTGCGGACCATACTCGGGTCAGTCACGTGAGCTATTATTTTAATATTCATTTCTGCCACGATACTGGTTCAATTCATTTTCTGTCATGATACTGGTAGGCGTGGTAGGCAGATAACGTGTAGAAATGACAAATTCATTTCACGAACGTAGGCAAACTTGAGCAGGGACAGTGATAACTCCCAGTGGTATATTTTGTTATTCCGACAACCGAAGATTGTGCGCATAAAAACGTGTTGCTAGAATTCAACAAAAGTGCACACCAACACTTCCATTAAAAATATTTACACGCGTTATTATTTGATTAAAAGTGGACTATTGCAAGTTTAGATGAAAGATCAACACAAGCGAAGAGAGGCGGTCTCTTTGATATTCAGTGGTTGTTGGAGTTCGGTTTACTTTACTGCACCAAGATGCAAGATATGACTTTTAATTTCTCCATCAGAAAATTAATTCTAGTATTTTCACAAGCGTTTTGGCAGGATTTGTATTAAATTTTACAATATTACTTTTGGCAACGATTTGGGAACGGACTTTTCAAAACTATTCGTAACATCTACTTGCAATCACTGAACCTCATCTGGGTTACGGAAGAATACACTCGACTCCGGTTATAGTGAACACTCGGTTATAGTGAACTTAAGTCACTAGTCGCGGTTTACTTACATTACAAGTAAGCATAAGAAGATTCGGTTATAGTGAACGTAGGAAATACGACCTGGAAATTAATTCCCTCCTGCAAAAGATCACATCGCCTCAGTACCACAAATTCCTACATTACGCAGCTTGAAAAAATATCATCGGCCGTAGGTCAAAATCGAAGAAGTCTCCCCCGAGGTGAAGACAGCAGACCCGGAATGGGGACATGCCACTTAAGTTTCACTGCGGAAACGAAGGCCGAATCCAGGTCCATCAAGCTGGCCCGCCCACTGTAGCAGAATCAAACCAAACTAGTACCAGAATTTTTAACTATTTTATTACTAATTTATTACCGCCCACCCTTTTTTGGGTAGAGATGAGTGGTAATAAAAACCGGGTTTGCGGTAATAAATTAGTAATAAAATAATTAAAAATTATTTTATTACTAAGAATCAAACAGAACAGAATTACAGAATCAAACCAAATTAGTACCAGAATTTTTAATTATTTTGTTACTAATTCATTACCGCACACCGGAATTTTTTTACCACTCATCTTCACCCAAAAAACGGGTGTGCGGTAATAAATTAGTAATAAAATAATTAAAAATTCTGGTACTAATTTGGTTTGATTCTGCTATAGTGGGCGGGCCAGCCTGATGAACCTGTCGTGTCCTGCGCGGGCTGCAACTGGCCGCGGCGACGCGCGATTGCTTGCCTCAGTTTCAAACGTGATGCTACTTGATATTCCGCGGGACATGGCGCGTTGTGTTCCACGTATGCGTTAGAAGTGCGCGAATGTTACAGCCCCATTGCCTGGCGATACCTGCCGTACCGCGCGGAAAAGCGGTCTGTTTCATTAACCGCTTGCACCACCCTGCTACCGAAAGCATCTGTTATTAGGCGAGTAAAATGAGCCTTCGGAGAGTGGACCGATGTTCCAGCAGTGCAAGGGGGATTGAAGGGTGTCACTACTGCATTACCATTCTTGGAGACAGTGGACAACGCAGAATCATGGAGAGAGCACGAACTTCGGAGAACGATTTAGAGAAATTACTAATTATTAAAAAAAACAACTAATATTTTAAGGACAAATAAAGATACTAACAATTCCAGTTCGTTCTGTTAATGTATTTTGCTATATCTCTACAATAATAAACTCATTGTGGAGAAATTTTATATAATTCTGACATCGGATACAGTGAACATCTGATACAGTGAACCAAAAATGTTAGTCCCCAGAAGTTCACTATAACCAGAGTCGACTGTACTTTCCGCGCGGCGCTGCGGTCTTCGCCAACGCTCAACCGATTTACAAGCAGCCGAAATAACAGTGCTCTGGCCTGAACCGAGAATACATTAGCAGGAGACTGCTGCTCAACGAGGCGTCTCTCTTCAGGTCGTCCGACGATCTGCGGAAAGGTCGGCCACCGTCTCCGCGACGTGGAAATTCGAGAAAACCCCGTTTACTGCGCGCGAGGAGGGGGGGCAGGGCGGAGAGAACCGCCCCTCCACTTCCATTTCCCCCCCCTCCCCCTCGCTCCCATTCATTGAGCGTAAACGCCTCGCCCGCTTCCTCCTAAATCGAGCGTCGTCTTCCGACAAGTGGATCGCTCGGGCGTCTTTATCTGCTCGCGATGGTAATGGGCGGAGGGCGGAAGTGGAAGGAGAGACGGACGAAGGCGGTTTGAGGACTGAGGGGAGGGTGGGTTTGCTGCCTCCATCGATTACGTGCGATGTCGTCACTGCGTCGCCCGTAACTCACCCGCGTTCTGGGTCGCTCGCAACGAGGGCGATTCGCACAGAAACCTCTGTTCGGTAATTAAGGACACGTGCAATAAGGTGTGTCGGAAATGGCACAGGGATTTAGAGCAGTGACGTCAAGGTGGTTGCCACTAGTGAGACTCGTTCCATAGTTGGGCCTTTTTGATAACAAGGCGGCCTGTGCCATTTGGCGCTCTTCCGCCAGTGTTTTTTAGGTGGGGTGCTACGTCTGGACGAGTCCTGCCTCGTTTGAAGCCTTGGAAAACTCAAAATTGAAGGTTGATATGGAGAAAATAATTAAGATGTTGTTTAGTTAAGAACGGCACTTTTCTGATTGGGTTAGTATGGATTAGTGGTGTGATAGGATTTGGAATTTGAAATTTGGAATAGATATTTGTTGAGTTTGTGGATAGATTAAGGTAGATTGATGAGATGATTTTCTGTGGAATTTTAGCAAATTATTGTGAGACTCGGTGGTACGGGTGGCCCAATAAAATCCCCCTCTCCACGCAATTTACCACTTCACCAAAAGAAAGCAAAAAGTGGCTCTGTCTTACGTGAGATACATTGAAGCTGAGGCTACACCAATAAAAGGAAGTAGGTTTGTTTTTATGTTCCTGAACATTTTTATTTTAATTATGCACATCCTATTTTTTTCGTACAACTGCTTATCTTTTGACGATCTTTTCGTTAACGAATTGGATCAAAATATTGGATAACCTTTGACGAGGAAGCTGCAGCAGGTTTCGAGGGGGGCAACATCGCTTTACGAAAACCAAGCACGCCAACGAGTTTGCTTTCACGACACTTTTACGCTTAAGGTTGCTCCACACATTCGACATTCGCCGAGCAGCGAGCTACTGCTCGCCCGATCCCCAACAACTGATGTGTTCGGCGAATGTTCGATCACTTTGACGTGTCCAAAAGACCGACACGCGATGGGTACGGCGAGTGCCGAATGTTCACTCGGCAAGTAGCAAGCGACCCAACCACACTACTACCACACTAGCAAGCGACCCAACTACACTACAGCGGTTGCTCGCTGTTCGCCGAATAGCGAATGTGCGGAGCTGCCTTTATACGTAAACTCGAAGCATGTACGTAGCTCAAAGCATTACGTAAACTCGAAGCATGTTTATACGTAGGCTCGAGGCGTACCGCAATAAGAAGGCAACTTAGACAGCACAGACAAGTACGCCGAGCCGACCGAAGGCTGACGGCTCCATTCCCACAATCCGTGGCTCATTTCATCTATAATTGTGGGCTTGGATGGCTTGTGCTTCCTCACAAAATCACCTATTCTATCTGATGCGTCATCCCACCCCTAATAATTTACCGCATTATTCATTCCTCATATAAAGCAAGGCAAAGGCAAACAAGTTCTGTAGTCTTCTCTAGTCTAAGCTCACGAAAGTGCTCACTAACATTTCCACAGATCGATAAAACTACAACGGTTCCTCCAACGGCTTTATAGCCATTTGACGCTTATTTGTGGGTGCATTTGCTCCATCCTAGTTAATACAAGATTGTCGTTTCGTCCTAGCTAACACTATGTAATGACCCTTAGGTACTTTCATCAAAATTATTTATTGACGTACATTTGAGTCAGCAATGCAGAACAATTATAAAATTATGTTTGTGATAAATTAACAAAGAAAAATGGATTTCTCGGAGCAGTCCAGAACACATTTCACTGAAGATGACTATACGTAACACAGCAGTGGTTACTCGTTCTGCACTACATTGTTTGTGGGAAAGGGGGAGAGAGGGCGATCACGGTGCAAATGCACCGAAACGATCAGACGGCCTTAAGAGGCCCCTCAGGTCAGGCGCAAAAGAACGCAACGCAACACACGATCCTAAGACACAAAACGAACCCGCACCTGACAGTTGTTCGTCCCGCCCTCCTCCACCCAGCGGCGGATCCAAGTGCAGGAGGTAAACCCAGAGTTGTGCAGTAGACTAATTTTACATTTACGTGTGTTTTCTACGTGTAATCTACGTGTAGTATACGTGACCATTTTTACGTGTAGAGTACGTAGACAATGTAATCTGTAAAGATTAAGTATTTTTTCGCATCCAATAACTCAAAAAAAGTTTATAACATTTAGTAATAGTAGAAGCATGTTTTAATGATATATTAAAGTTTATTTACGATTCAGTAACAAATAAAACATTCAA
Source organism: Acheta domesticus (assembly GCA_031308135.1). NCBI lineage: Eukaryota > Metazoa > Arthropoda > Insecta > Orthoptera > Gryllidae > Acheta > Acheta domesticus. Next base: position 2,794,092 of record JAHLJT010002630.1, read on the forward strand.
ACAAAATATACCATTCCTGAAGAAGAAATGACAACCTCCGTATCCACCTCAAGAAAGCAGTAGGGACTGGTCCCAAACTTGCACTTCTTTAGTACTCCATTGGATGTGAGCCAATCAATTTATAGTATTGCTTTGGATGTATTCACTGTAATTATAAACAAATTTTGGATTTTGGGAGGGGAACATGGCCCTCATAGATTCGCCCCTGTCCCACAAAAAAATATAGATTACCGTTTTCTACGTAGATTACTTTTGTCTACGCCGAATACGATGTCTATCTGTTCTTTACGCGTAGACGTACACTATGATTCTTTACACGTGGACGCACATCACTGGGTAAACCAGTCTCCCGTTGCACAGCGAAATATTTCAATACAAATACTGGAATATACCTTTTAACATTTAAAAAGATTTTTTATTCATTTAATACATAATGTAATATCACTAAATGACATTTACATCGCAGAAGATAATATCCAATAATCGATTTCGAAACCGTTCCATAAAAAACAAGGCACCTTGGGAGTACACGTGTCCTCCCCCTAGGGCGGTTTATGGAGCGGGGCCCGCCTGCACCCAGCGGCTCCGCAGGCAAGAGCCAGCCCCTGCACGCGCCCGCCCGCCCGCGGCGCGCGATGGCGGCCTGGGGCGGCGCCGGAGGTGTCGACCCGGCAGCGGCCGCCCGATGCATACATGTATTAGCATATACATATTTATGCGGCGATCGGGCGGGCGGGCGGGCGGGCGAGCGCGCCTGTGAGCCAGCGACGGCGGCGGCGGCGGGGCGAGGGCGGGGGCGAGCGGACCAAGGGAGCGTCGGGGGGCGGGGCCGAGCGTCTGTCTCCATCCGGCCGGCGCTAGGGGCCAGTTTCCGGGCCATTAAGCAGCAAACGCGTCGAGAGGAGAGCCGCTGCTGCTGCTGCTGCTGCTCGGCTGCAGGGAGGCGGCGGCGGGGGCGGCGAAGGCAGCGGCGGAGCGAGGCCAGCCACGAGGAGGAAGAGAAGGAGGAGGAGGAGGAGGAGGAGGAGGAAGGGGATGAGCCGTGGCCGGTGAGGATGGACGGAGGCGGCGTCCACCGCCCGTGTGCGCTGCTCACCGCTGGAGGAGCAGCAGCGGCGATGGGAGCTTCGTACGACGGGCTCGCGTTATCTTCCATTTCAAACTCAAATTCAATACGAACTCAACAGAATACTTTTGCCTTATTTCATTTTTTATCGTCAATGTCTAAATGCATGTTCTGAACAAACAAGTCTTAGTGCAACACTTACAAATGCAATCGCGCGGGATAATATAGTTTACATATATTCTATATTATTCTCTATTAATTTCACATATGTATTGTTCGCAGAAATTGTGTCTTAAAACAGGTGAAATAAATATTATATAAATAGTACACACTTTTGTGAACGGTAAACATCAATGGTTCACATATATTCAATCTCTAATTTCAGTCCTTCTACTTTCATCTTCCAATGACTTTCGGAGATTTTATCATTACCAGGATGTATTCAGCGTAAAAAATACTATTAAAATTTCACCTCAAGCATACGGCACTATGAAGCAATTCGTCGTGAGACTCCCCACTGGCGAAATGTTATCATTTACTTCGTTATACTTCGATACGTGGACTATACATTACAAATGAAATGGTACGTCTTTACGTAAAATTGGTGAAGCTACAATAGAGCATACTTTCTCATTTCATTTTAACCCGTACATAACATAACACTTGTTGAATCTACAAAAGCGTGCCCAAAAGGCAAAAATATTAGGCGAGCCTGTGGCGCGAACCTATGTACTTAGGTTCCACAGCAAAAATTTTAAGCCACTGAGCTAATATCTCTGAAGTCTAATATCCGAATGAAAAAAGCCGTTTACGAGAAAATGTCGAAAAGTGGAATTTCATGTAAAATAGCCCCCTACTCCACCCGCCAAAAATCAAAATATCACTTTCAAATTTCAGAGACCACAAGATCAACCAGATTGACCGGGGATTTTTTTTTTCAATAGCCTGCATAAGGTTTAGCCATACAGTTGTTCTAGGACGGATGGACAAACGTTTCGCTTTAAACCAATTTTTCAGTATCCTCAACAAACGTGGATTCTACCTACACATCGGATTAGAGGAAGCTATTTACTAATATACGAGCAAGAATATCCACTTTTTCGGCATGAGGGCCCCACAATACGAGTTTTCCTGCCAGAAAATCGTCGTTTTGCGATGTAGCATTATAGTTCTTATCTGTACAACGTAGTAGTGATAGTATAAAAATACGTAATGCTCATAAAATAATATCGATCTGATGCACCTTTTCTCTTTTCTTTAAATTAAGGTTATAAAACTTACAATAAAAATTGATAGAGTGGAACGAAAAGTTTACACTCCAGTACAACGTTCATTGACTGCACGTAAGCGAGAAGGTATTTTTCACAAACTATTACTAGTATCAAGCTTGGCGCTTTCTTTACAACGTGGTTATGTTGAACCGAAAACAACCAGACCAAGCATTGATTTCACGAACAAATGAATGAACGGACGATCGAACCGCCCTTCTTTTCGATGTTTTTTACGCAATGAATCTACAACATTAAAGAAATATCATTTTGGGTAAGTAATGTGTTTGCAGGAAGACAGCAATCACAGTCCCCAAAAGAACTATTGAGATGTAATCTACGAACTATTACAGCTAGTTGAAAATCCATGTATCAGACACCTCTTCCACAATTCCACCAATTTTTATTTACTTGTTTTTTTTCCAACTTTTTCGAAAATTCTGTTACCCAATTTAGATTCTTCCATTTTTTACGACAAAAACGAACGACAAATCCCTAGTGCAAGTCATCCTAAGTGCTACCAATATCTCTATCATCGCATTGAATTTGTGCTGCAGAGAACTACCGTTTTATTACAACGTACAAACGTTGCAACAAGCCTTCCGCTTCCTCACCTTTATTTTCAATTGTGGTCACATGGTAAAAGTTCTTAAGCCAATTTTTGGCGAAACTGGGTTAAGTATTGAAATTACAAGTCAAGTATCCAAATTTTATTTTAGTAAAGCGACCGAATTCAATTGTTGCCTCTTTAACGAAAAAAAAAGTTTGGAAATATCGTTGAGCGTACGAATAAGCGTTGACTCAATAATCTCAGCCTTGTTAACTGAAAACTAAGATTTTTTACTTAAGAACCTTTACCCCGTGACCACAGAATTACTGAGACTCCCCGACTGAAGATGGGTACAGGCTTATCATCACACCGTTGTTTGCCTACGCCCTCCACCATCTAGCAGCCACAATCCAAAAGTGCATTCCACACACTTTCAACCGCTGTTATAATTATTCATAATTAATTTTAGTTAAGTAAAAAACCGGGTTCTAGACCTCAGATGATACCTCTCTCCTCATATAGTTTTAAACTGTTCTTAATATAATACAGTTTAATATAAAACAAAACCGTAGAGTTCTCGTTGTCCCTTGATCGTGAGCGAAAAATAGTCGCCATGGCTTGTGAATCACCCATCTCACACACACACACACACACACACACACACACACACACACACACACACACACACAGGTGTACTCGCCATTCCTCCAGGACACTTATATAAATCATGTGTCGTGTACCTTTAACATCACGCCGTCCTCATAATTATGAACTAAACCTCCCTTCATCAAATTTTCCTTTGTCACATCCACGGAAGTTCCCCGAGTGAGCGGTGCGAATGAGATGTCACCGGCTGTCCGGCTTCACTCGCGATCTCAGCGCTAGACACGTGATATTCGCGATACACCCGACCCTAATCTGCCCCCTTTTTTTCTGAGCGGCTCTCCGTTCGTGTGTGTTGTCCGATCTGACGTGACCCCCCCCCCCAACTGAAGTTTCGTAGACCGAGTGACCCTAAATTCGACGGAGTCCCAACGGAGGAGGGCTTTCGAAACCTGCTTAACAGTTGGATCGAACGCTGCCACTGCTCAAATGAGAATTTTAGTTCTTTTCTGGTCGTGGTTTCCTTCTCCATTTCCTGATTTCCTCCGAATAGGTCAAAAAATGGTAGGGGAAAAAACTCTAACAAGTAATGACGCTAATTTCGAATATCCTGCCACCGTCGCGACTGGAACCCAAGAACCTCACAGCCAGAGGCACTGCCGTGACATCAGTTGATGCCCTGAGCCACCTTTGTCGGTTTCTCGATTTAGAAAGACTCCAAAGGTGTAACGCGTAATCGAATGTAATGTAATCATGGCCCTAATAGAAATGTAAGGCCATTCCGTCATCTCCCCGAAACTCACAAAATACGATTAATACATAAATAAAAAAAACAGCTTCACACAACTTACTGCGTTAGGTGTTTCCCCCAAAATGGGGGTTGCAGCTCCATCGAATGCCGAGAAAGCAATTTTCAAAATTCAGAATATCAATACATAATAACACGTAACCAACTCAGTAATGAAAACTAGGTTTAATAAAAGTCTATATTCAAACATTATTTCATAATTTTAGGCTTAAGAGTCAATGACAGATACACACACCTCCAGTGCACATAGTTCGTATTGATTTCCAACGAACACTCGAGTTTTTGTGTTGGTTCTGCGTTGAGGCAATTGCAGGTAACATTCATTCAAAATAAAATGAGACTAGGATTCCAAAATACGGTGAGCACACACTAAACAATAGTGCTTGGTGCAAAGTGTAGACACGTTTTATACCAGTTCATTCCATCTCTCTTGTTATTGCAGATCCTGTTGGTGATGATCTTGAAATAATAATATCATGTTACATTCACTATTCCACTCGAAATTAAAACCAATAGTGTTTAACTATACATTCAAAGAGACCCAATCAGGGCGGTGTATCTCAACAAGTTTATCGCTTTTTCTATCCATTTTTTCTTACCGCTTCTTCCTATAGGCCAGTCATAAACGGTGTCTCATCTATCATAGAAGGCGGTATACATCGCACGCTATGTCTATGTCCCGCGAGGTACGTACCGTAACATAACCTCTTTGATTTTAACATAGCTTTCAGTTATTTTCAATATCTGGCGCATTTTGGAACTACGTTGGACGTAATTTCATTCGTGGAATAGTTCTATTAAATACCACTCGCGCTATATTCATAACTTTACTTCTTAAAGCGATATGCAATAATTCTTTTTTCAAAATAATCATTTATATCACAATTTTCAATTTTTTTCAAAATTTTTAAGTACTTCTCATGAGATGAGCTGATTTAACAAACCCAGTTCACAAACAGCAGCAACACGAGGAAGCGGCAACCACAACGATGATCAACAACACAGCTTATCACAAACAATAATTATCGCTCGATATCTTGAATGCACAACGACGTGAAATGACTGCAGCGAAAGCACTGCACAAAGGAGGCAAGTACACAGAACGAGGGATTGACTTGCAAGGCGGTCAACCTTTGCACAAAAGAAAATGCACTTTTTGAACAAACCTAAACAAAATGAACATTACAAAACAAAACAAAATGAAAATTACCCTAAATAAATGCATTCCATACCGTCTGAACTTGTGTACTTTCAATAACGCGCGAATTCATAAAATTAAGATGCGGGGTTCGGACGAAGGCAGAAAATTGTTATTCCCTTCCCCGACCCTCAAGACTAGCCCGGAGATCTCCAGCACCTGCCCACCGCACTGCGATATAATGCGCTTTCTCCGTACTAATCGTTGCGGTACTAAAACGCACGAGGATGGATTGAGTGCTTGCAACGTTGATAAAGAGAGAGGCGCGGCGTGTCGGATGGCTCGTGCTTAGCAATATTGAATGTCCATAAGCAAGATGTCACAGATCGGTGCGCTACCGAGCTGATAGCTAGGCTCCAGCAATTATTGAATGAAATTAAAAGGAAAATATACATTTATGACTATAGTATTCCCTTTCACTCGACACAGACATATACGTCCGTGATCCACTTTTCAGGATAGCCACGAACGTTCTTGATTCGTGATATAGCATTATCTCAATTTCCGAACGTACTCAAAATAATTTAAGCTTTCCCTTTGAATATGCAAGTAGATATCGTTGCGAAAGGAAACGTCCTTGTAGAAAATCATGAAATTTGAAATTTTCGTTCGTGTTCTGTGTTCGGCTCTTGTCATGAAAGTCAGAGGTGACACGTGGTGGTACGAGAAGCCAACTACACTACAACCCCTTGGAGGAACCACTCCTGCCTTACGCGGGATTCAAACTCGCAGCCTTCACGCTCCCCCAATATCTTACGCAGTCGGGAATGGCTAATAAATAAATCTGTCAAACAGCGCTTTCTTGTATTTCCCACCGCTGGAGTTGGGATTCGAACCCACCCAATCCGTGGGGGACTTGTGGTAGACAAAGCGGATTGGCGGCACGTTTCCTTGGAGTTCTCCCGTTTCCCCAACTTTTTATTGTTTCCTCGCTAGCTTGATGCCCATTACTCACATCATCATAATTAGTTTCGGGGCGTGTTAACTGCTTAGATCATTGACCCCGTAAAAGCAGTGCGTGCATTATCCCGATAGGTGGCGGTGCCTCTTTAATTTTAACGGAGATCCGGCACCGACATACACGCCGACTCGGGGGTGTTCCCTCCTCCAGGGACCTCCTCTACCGGGAGATCTCCCCAACCACTGTGTAAGGTGATGTTGCTTCGGAACACTGCTCATTGGGTGTATCCCAGAAACTTACGCCCACCATAAATAATAATAATAATAATAATAATAATAATAATAATAATAATAATAATAGCAATAATCCCGGCCCCGTGGCCGAGATCGCTAATCAGGTGTCGTGGCGAACTCGGACGAAAGGGTCGCGGGTTCAAGTCCCGCCTCGGACATGGGTGTATTTGTGTCATCCTTTCACCCCTCATTATCATCATTCCATCTTGAATATCCCCAGGGCTAACAACCCTGGGGGATAAAAATTGAATCTAGCGTAACGCTGATCCAAACTGAATTACACACGCCCATCTCTCCAAACCTCGGAAGATGACGTGTAACGTGGCCATAAATGGCCTACACGCAAATAATAATAATAATAATAATAATAATAATAATAACGTAACAAATTAATGAAAATCAAATAAATTTTAAAAAATCTGTCAATGAACGACGGACGGAGGGCATTCCAAGTCTGAAGAGGCAACTCAGCCAGCAGCGCGGTGGCTGTCGTGGGTCGCACCAGCCGCCACCAGCAGCGGCTGCAGGAACGGCGCCCGGCGGCGTCGACCGCGCTACCTGCTGGCGCGCAGCGCGTGTGTCTTTATCTCATTAGATGTCCATCAACTAATTATTAGCTAATTCCAGTTCATCAAATTTTCCTTTGTAGCCCGCGGGCGGGGCATTACGCATGCATGCGCGGGCCGGGGCGGCGGCGGCGAGGGGGCACGGGGACCGACACAGCCGGCGGCCACGCTCCGAGGACACACCGGGCGGCAAGAGCAGCAGCAGCAGCAGCACGAGGAGGAGGAGGCGGGGCCTTTTAAAACGTCATTTCGAATTTGGCCGCGGCGCCGCGCCACCGTCCGCCTAATCCGCGCCGGCTCGCGCCCAACGTACGCGCGCGCGCTCGCGGGGGCGGGCGGGAGGAGAGAGGCGGGGCGGGGGGGCGGGGCGCAACGCGATTACACGGTTCCTGATTACGCGCCGCGCGCGGATCTTACTCTTCATAAAGTAGAGTGCGTCGGAAGCATGCGCCCAACGCCGCCGCTGGCGTGTCGGTGGCGGGCGCAGCCCTGCCAGTGCCATGGCCAGAGGGGAAAGGGGAGGGGGGTGGTGGGGAGGGGAGGGCGGGCGGGTCGCGCACACAAAGGGGCCCCGCGCGACAAGACGCGTGACAGGCGGCGAGCGGGGGCCGCCGCGCGCGGGGCGAGAGGGGAGGGGCGCGTGGACAAAGCGCGGCGCGAATGAAGTGGCGTGGCAGGTTGGGCGTGGGACAGCGAAACGCCGCCGCGCCGCCACTGCTACTCCGCAATACTCTCGCGCGCACGCGTCTATGGTGCTCCGCGGGGAGAAAGAGCGGTAACACTACACTCCGGGACACGCCGGTACCATCCTTCACGTTGCTTGTGTCCACCTGTTAATGTTTTGGTCTTGTGTTCCGTAAGTATAAATGAGGGCATTATAATACAGTCAGGAAAAGTTTACATCATCCTACATACTAATCCAGAAACCTGTGTGATGCTTCTTCCGGATCACCATTCGGTGCAAGTAAGGTACCATTCGCCGCATGTCGGTCTACTGCTAGGGAACTGATAATGCTTTCGGATCCTTCCAGAATGTTTTACGAGTATTTTCGAAAAAAAAAAAAAATTCGGGGTGGGGGAGATTAAGGTACTGGCAGATGTGAACTCGATTCCTCTCAACAAGACGAATCGATTTACAAGTATTAGCATCTTTCTGCAATGTTCTAGCAGAATGCTGAAAAATTTGGGGGGGGGGTGTAGAATTGCCTACAGAGATGAAACGGTGTAAATTAATATACGTACTGTCTTTCCCGCAAAACAAATAGTTACTGTTAGATTGATCCGAATGACGATAATTGATTAGTTATAATATGTACAGTTTCAGAACGCTTCTTGGCGCTGTTTTCATCAATAGTTACAGTTTGATGCAATGTACTAACAATCACGTTTTTATTTACTTTTCCCTGATAGGGTGTGAAAGGTTTAGACAAAAACCTAACACCTGTCAAAATGACGGGTCTTTGTCCTATAACCAATATTGTGATATACCAAAATATTATATATTTTTTTTAATAACATTTGCTGTAAATGGGTTGGATAAAAGGGTCTGCAAATGACGATATACAGCCTTAGCAAGGCCGGCATGGTGGTTGGCAAGGTAAATAAACTGCACTCAGGCGTTGAATAGGTGGGGGTGCTAGCTAGATAGATAGATAAAATAATGTGGGATTGGTCTGAAAAGGAATGACTGTCGAGGCGTGGCTACTTGGTTTGATAAGAGATGGATGGATTGGCTAAGGCAGAATAGACTGTCAAATTTCGTCATTTTGTTTTAAAAAAGAGGAACGAAGGACGGATACCGAAGCGTTGAGGGCGGAAGAACGGTGCAGAACTGGACATTCCGATAGAGGTCGTCGAGTAGTAAAGATCGCTCGCGAGAGATTAACATTAGTGAAGTAGGTCTTGTAAGTTTTGAGTGAGACTTAATAGTTTTTTAGGACTCTGGAAGGTGATGTGCAACGGGAAGTTCGATTAGGACTTTGAAAGTTTCTTTTTTCTTTTCATATTGCGGTTTTTGACTTTAGTATTTTGCCACTAGTTGGGGAAGACTAGGAACTCTGAATATCAAGTAAGAACCGGTAGATATTCTAGGCAGTGAGGGCTGGATGCGTTGGCAGCGTCGCAAGATTAGAAGAGAGAAGCGAGCCTAGGGATCACCTGCATTCAAGTGAGAAGAGACTGCGGGGCGTTGGCGACCAAGATATTAGAGAAGTACTGCAGTACAAAAGATATATTTTAAAACGAGGTCATGACCTAAGGACAAAAACAATTGTTAATAGTGTTAAATAAATTGTTGAATTTTTTTTCTTTTGGAAATGAAAAGATTTTTATTTGGTCAATCAAAATTTGTTAAGTAGTTAGAAGTAGATAATTATTCCCTTTCAGATTCCTCGCCATACTGTAGAGTTGGCAGATCAAGTAATCGGCTATCTAGGCGATAGCGATTATTCATAATGGGACCCATTGACCCAGCTAGCCGGACATTTATCAATTTGTTTAAATTAGCTGTGGAAGCATTGGTTTTTAATTAACGTAACCTGTTCCTGGCGCCCAAAATTTTAATATAAATTCGGAACGGGTCACGATTATAACCATCTTAGATGAATGATGCCAACGATCTCGCAAGAGGCTATGACGAGACGTTGTTTGTACATTTCAATATTTATAAATATCATAGTTAAATTTCAGGGTTTATGGCTATTTTTCTTTAAATGAGTAGAATATGATTAAATATTAAAAGTCACAAAGCGCTGAATTTACAAACCACATATTTTATTGAGAATTCAAGATAAAACGTAGGTCACCCGTCAAAATGACAGGTGCCGTCCTAGTGTTGATGCAATTATCACCTTATTGTAAATAAAATCTTAGTTTCGGCGAACTCGCGAATTTTGGAAAGTGACCCCTGAAAAAGCAAGGTTTTGACAAATCGGGGTTCTGCCTTAGCACTCTCAAATTTAAAAAGCAACATAAACGTTTTGCTTAAATATGTTTGAAGGCCCCTAACCAGCAGAGGCCCTAAGCAAGTGCTCAGTCTGCTTATACATTATTATATCATACGTTCTTGCACTTGCACACGCGGTGATGTTTCCTGCATGGAAAACAGACAGCAGTGAATTAGCTTATTGTTCAACTTACGCTTCTTGATCTGCTTGCAACACTAGAAGCTTTTGAGCACGAACTTTTCTTACAGAATGTAAGTAAATGATTAAGTATTATGATCCATATAAAGAAACAATGAATTTACATAGGATACGATTCTTCAAAAAAATTACTGTCCAGAATGTATACTTTTGTGTCCAATTCCAAGATTAAGAGAATCATAAACATATCTTTCTTTGTATAAACACCAAATTTGTTTTCTGACGTTATTAATATTTTTCCAAATTTGTATTTTCACCAAATTTGTTTTCTGACGTTATTAATATTTTTTGTATATCTTCTAAACCATTTCACGTTTCTGGCTCATGGTCCAATTAGGATCCATAGGTCAAATTTTGGTCTTTTAAAAAATATCATCAAATATCATCTATATCATCAATATAATATCTATCATCTAACGAGGGTTTCCTATGTCACCACAATCACACAAGTGCAATTCAAGCATCTGGTCAAGTTTGTCAAGACACGGCCGGTTGTAACAAATCAATAAGCATCACGTCGAAACAATTACACATTACCTATACGTTATTTGAAATCACGCAAAAATCCTTTCAAATCTTGAGAAAAAAATTCTCACTTGACTATTCGGGAATCCCCTCCTTTATTCCTATAATCCCGAGTTCGTTCTCTCCCCTCCCCCTCCGTCTCGTAGTTGCGGCCGTCCCCACAGAAAGGCGCGCTCGTCGCCGCTGCTGCTGCGGTCTGCGCCCGTCAGGCGCCGACGGCGCCGCCGCCTCCGCCAGCGCCGCACGCTTGTAATTTGAAACAACTCATCTGTACATATTCTAAACGGGTTTTTAATATCCCGGGCCGCACCAGGCGACGAGGCCGCCGGGGACGAGAACGACGGAGGCGGGGGCGGTGCAGTGCCTCCGCCAACCTCACCCACCGCCAACGCCAACGCCAACGCCGCCGCCGTGGCACCGGAGCGCGCCGGAGCAACCGCTCGAAAAATTGCGACTCCGCACCGCTCCTCTCGCTACGCAGCCCCGCCCCCCTCTCAGTCGCGCCCTCCCCCACCACCCCGCCCCCTCCTCCCGACCCTGCCTTCAGCGCTCCACCCCATCCCCACACCCCCTCTCCGGCCTCACGCTCTGTTGTCCAACGCTGCCCCGCCCTCGCCACCCCGGCATGCAAGTCAAACAAACACACTCGGTTCTTCGCCAGCCAGCCAGACAGCAGCCTCGCCTCGCGTACTCTGATTGCACTGGGGACCTCCAACGGAGAACCACCACCTCCTCCTCCTCCTCTTCCCCCGCCTCCCCCCCCAAACCCCACCCCACCCCCTCCCCTCGCGGTCGGGCACCGCCGCCGAAAATTCTTTTTCGGGCCAAAATGAGTTCCCCGCGCTCTCGGATTGCGTTCGACGGAAAACCGCTTCCCGTTTGTACCCCCGCCCCCCGCTATCCCACTCACCCCTGTTGCTTCGCCTCCGCGACCTACGGCGGCGGCTGCCGCTGAACGAGTGAACGAACAACCCGAACGAACTTTTTTCGTCACGCGTCGCCGGGTCGGTTCGTTCCTCCGCAAACCCGCTCCGCCCGCCTGCCCCGCGTCGCGTGATGAGAATCAGCGCAGTTGGAGCGGAAAACCAAACTCGTTCGCCGACGGATAGCGCCTCGCTCTGCGGGATGATAAATAATGATATTCATTTATTTATTGTTTTTTGCGATTCCGCTTTTTTCCGTTATTTTTTTTTTAACTTTTTTTCGCGGCGGTGGGAACGGGGGGGGGAGGTCACGAGTGCCGTCAGCCCAATGGTTTCGAGGGCGGGGCCGGGTTTTTGCGGTCGGTCGTTTATTAGTTTGAAGCCTTCGTGCGTTAGCGCGGTCGGCCGCGTAGGATATGTAAACGCGTTCGCGAGCCCTCAGGGCCCGCCCCCATGAAGTTGCGGGGGAGGAGGTTGCGTTTTGTTTTCAATGTTGCGTTTTATATGTGGTTACCCGGTGATGAAAATGCTGGATACTCACAGCTTTGTGCTGACGCCTTCGCTTGTTAAGAGGCTTGTTGTATGAAACAGGCGCGTTACGAGGTCTTCTGAGTACGGTACATCGGTACGGTTTGGGATTTAAGATTCTCTTTCTTTTCGCTCGTAAGTTATTCAGCGATACACAAACAATCTGGAAAGACAATACACGACTTACGATAACATAATTGCTTGAAATTAAGTTGGATTCCATTTCTTACAAATACGTTGCATCGTTCTTGAGTGTTATGGCACGTGAGTGCAACTAAGAAGGAAAGAACTAAAGGAATTGAGTTACACAATTTTAATTGAGAGAACCAAATGAAATATTCACATACTTCGCCAAACGGGCATGATTATTCTGTGCTTGCACACAATAATTAAGAAAAACAATTAAGAAAGGAAAAAATGTACTTTGTGACTGAAAAAAAAGCAATTAAATAGTACTAGCGTACCCGTGCGAGAACTCTCGCATGTTAAATCCCACCCTTTCCCTATTCATTTGTCTATCCGTTCCATAAAGGAGAGGAACTACTAATGTACTTACAGAATATCAAACAAAATAACAATGCAATTGATGTTTGAAACAAATTTTCAATTAAAGTTTATTCAACATTATAGAGAGATGTTCTTGGAACAATTCATTCTTCTTTAAAAACAACATTTGAAGAAATTTTTCAACCTTCCTTGAGAGTTAGCTTTTCGCTTTCCTTGATAGTCAAATAACAGAAAAGGTTTTTACTCTTGAGAAAGCCAAGTAAAGTAGTGCGAAAATACCGGAACGGGCAAGAACAGACCTACTCATTGCAATATTATTTAACTTTCCTTGATTTGTTATGAAGAACCGAGTGGGTTTTGGAGAGTCAGGGTGCCAGCTTGCTGGGGTGAGAAAATTGAAAAATTATTTGTTTACTAAAATGTATTGAATTATTTTCTGAGTCTTTACGTACCTCAAGAAAAGCAATTCCGATCCAAAAAATAATCAAACTAAAGTTTTCACCTTTGATTACTAAATACCATTTGTTAGCATTAGAAGCAATTTAGTAGGCATTAGTAAGCCCACTTCGGTACATGGGAATGTTGCTCAAACTATGTTTGCATTTTTAATATCTTAACGAACCGACACCTTGAGTTTAATATCAAACGGTGTTTTATTTACAATATGAGTTTACAGTTGGGCGTTACTGTACATACTTCCAGATACCGCCAACATTTAAATCGTGCGTTTGGACTGCGATCGTTGGCAGTTGTCGGGTGACTTGCACTATTCTTTCTATAATTTTAAATTTAGTTGTTTTTTAATTGATTCGCATAGTATTGTAGGCTAGCGCGTTTTGATTTTTGTTTTCCATTTATTTCAAGCTATTTCTACTTTAGCTACTTTAAAAAGTTTGTTCTTTGTGTTGTGCCATAGCACAAGTTTTCCCCCACTACCTCTGCGTATATACACACACACACACACACACACACACACACACATATATATATATATATATATATATATATATATATATATATACACCCGTGCGAGAACTCGCATGTTAGACCCCACACTCATCCCTATCCTTCTATTTTCATTCTAAGACGGAAAGTAGTTATCGAAACGTGTTTATTTGTATCTATACTACTTACTACTATCTATACTACTGTACTTTTATTTGTATCTATAAAGGTAACTTCCAATGTACTACACAATTACATATAAAAATAAAAAACAACGCAATTAATGTGTAAAAGAAATTTTCAGTAAAAATTTATTCAATATCATGGACAATTTGCTTGGAACAATTCCCAACACTTACTTAAAGACATTTGAAGTAATTATTCAATATTCTTTGTCAATTAGGTTTTAGTTTTTCGTGATAGTCTCAAAAATATTAGCTTTTTACTTTTGAGAAAGCTACGTGTCTGAACCCGTTGACTTGAAAATTTCATCGAATGATAACGAAAAAATTGGTACGGGTAAAACACAAACCACAGTCTTCACTCTTCACTGAACACCCACATCCTTCCACAATTAAGTACACAGCACTTATAGACCATGAAAAAACGTTAATTGAATAGTTTCTCTACGCGCATAAGAAACAATCTTCATAGGTATAGGTATCAAGCAACTATAATAGTACTTCTAATTGTTGCTGGAGAGCAAATCTTGAATTAATGATTATGCAAATAAACCTCGTCAGACTGCACAAACTACGGTGTTAACAGGATGTAAAAATAAAGATTGTTGAATCTAAGCCTTCTAAGCGTGTCGCCACAAAAATTGCTACCAGCAGGAAGGACTGAAATATTGAGGTGGCCTTGATAGTATTGAAGCGTGGAACCGAAAAGTTAATTGAATGGATCGAAGAATGTCTCATCTTGTAGATTATGATGTGAAAAACGTTTCTTTGAGGCCTTTGGCCTCAAAATTTTACTTTTTAAGGCTCTAAAACGCTTCGTTTATGAGTTATTTGCAGATATAGGTTGACATGTGATGCGTGTTGCATTTTACTTGAATATTTCGATGCGTTTTTTTAAAGAAATCATCCATATTTGTAAAGTCAAAATGGAATTCGTCAAGTCTCCGTGAAATTCTCTTTCTTTGGAGCCCTCATTTATAAAGATTGGTTGCGTGTGAGAGCCGCAAAGGGGAGGTATACTACTGAAATAATATAGGAGACGATAGGTACACATTTACTGTTTCTTTTATGTAGACATATGTTTAGATCTCCTCGAAAATACAAACAAAATTGTCGTGAAACGTGTTTTATGAGCACACAGCATCTAAAGCACTTCCCTGAAAAAGTTGATCCAAAATTTTTCCATATCTGCAAGATATTGTCAACTTCCCAAATTTGAGATGGCACGGTCAGTAGCAATGGCAGAGGTAATACGCTGAACAGTAGTTAATCGTATGCAAGGCATGTGTATTTATATCGAGCGCGTATATAAAGGCAATAGGAAATCCGATGATCAATTCATCATGTCAAATAAATGAACTAGGCAGGCTCGGAGAGATTCATTTTAAGATAAGTACGTAATACACTGAAGAGTCGACACGTACATCTTACAGAGAGGAAGAAAAAAACAAATTTTGTCGTTCAAAGATATTTCCTTCTCGCCTGTGTCAGATTTCCCAAGAAAAATAATTTCTTTCTTAAGGTCACGCTTTGCACACGCCTCATGATGACGATCATTGGCCGTACTCAGTTGTGAACCTTGGCGAGGGTGGCACATCATACCCCCCCTTCCTGGGTAAATGGTGATTTGCCGTTGCCTTTCACGGGTTGGTGATTACGAGGGGTGAATGATGATCCGAGATAATTATGGATAGGCTAGGATACGTTATGGTATGAGAAGTTAACCATGGCACTATACCATACGCCATACGGAACTCCCACAACGCAGCCTTCGGCTCCGCAATCCTCGACGTAGCTCCAAGTCGAAGGTCCTCTGAGCGTATTATGGTCTCCTATATTATTTCAGTAGTATACCTTCACTTTGTTGCTCTCACGCGCAATCAATTTTTATAAATGAGGTCTTAAAGAAAGAGAATTTCACGATGTGACGAATTGCACTTTGACTTTCAAAATATGAAGGAATTGTTTAAAAACACATCTAAATATTCATGCAAAATACAACCTACGTCAGGGATTTTTAATGTATATCGTTAAATAACTCCTAAACAAAACATTCTAAAGTTCGCAAAAACTAAATTTTGAGGCTAAAGGCCTCAAGGAAACGTTCCTCACATCGTAATCTACACGATATCTTCTAGGCCATTCTATTACATTCTTGCTGGTTCGACGCTTCTCGATTCTACCCCACCTGCCCACCTGTAGAATTCGCAACTGTATGTGAAATTACTAATTACTTGATATTCTATGCGATTGAATTACACGGGTGTACATCTTTGCTCGATAATACAGTTAAATAAGAATGGTTAGTATTGTCAAGGTGTTAGGGTGTTTGTATTGTTATCAATTACAAGGTGAGAATATATAACAAGTGACGGAGGATTAGAGGGTCTTGAAGAAAAATATATATTACAGGCTTAACATGAAAAATGTAAAAATAAGGAAGAAGGGTGGGGTATAGCATGCGAGAGATCTCGCACGGATATGCTAGTTTTACTTTAATTCGTTAAAAAATTTATAAAAAAATAATGTATTGTAAAATGTATGGGTAAGCTGTTTTTTCTACTCCCATTGTATGATGATACTCATTCTTACGATACACCGGTCTTGACCAATCACAGAAGTCTACAAACCAATTATTGACAATTAATCATTTAGAATCGTTCTACTAAATGTTTCGTTTGATTGTGTACTTAAAATTGCATTTAATATTATATTACGCTTGTCAGTTTTAATTTCTTTTATTATTAGTAATTTTTACGTGAAATATATTTAAAACAATTGGATCATAATTTCACTTTGATCGTATTTGACTAGTGCAATAGTAAACCAAAACCACCTGCGGCAGGGCAGGGTAGGGAGCTGTCCGCTAGCTTGGCCCTGGCTGAATCCTGCATGTCAACTGCTAGCGCAAACGATTACATGTAAACGATTGCATCTAAAAGTTGAACTTACAAAAGTTACCATAAGCAACAGAAAAAGTACCGTATTAAACTCGATGTAATGGGTATTAATGTACTAGTCTGAAATTCATTCGTATCGTAATATCACATTCGTGTATTAATACCCATCATTACATCACCGTTTCGTAATTTACTATTATTTAATCAACCGATCCTGTCCATTGTTTTGGAACGAATCAATTAGAAACCGCCAACACACGTAATGCTTGGCATCTCCGAAGGAGCATGGGTTACTAGGATCTTCTTAACCTTCTGCTGGCGCTCCACTTTGCAATTACCACTTCGATCTTACCAATCTATACTGGAGATGGAAGGAAACGGGCGCAATGATGGCGGCGGTGTTTGATTGCTCGGAACAGAATAGCCCGGCGCCGGGCGAAGAGTTAGATACACACCGAGAATTAGCGAAAAGTTTGTTTTTCGGAAATCACGTTCTCGATCGCATATTTCGTTCCGGCCCCGCTCCCTCCTGTTCCGCTCTCGCGCACAAGAATAAATGGAAATGTTCCCCATTACGGAGATTTTTCCGTAAAATACCGTCCCGTAAAATAAAGACCGGCTACCTGATGCCCTGCAAGGAGGGCGGCGGGGAATTAAAACAGGGAGGGAACTGAACGGTCGGAATTACACAGCGGCTAGGGAACAAAAAGCGTTACGAGGGTAGGAGAACAATTCTTCATGAGCTTCACGCGTGCGTTGCTTCCATAACCGAAAGTTTGCTCTTAACCGCACTCTGGCCCCGAACCAGGACATCCATCGTCCCAAACATCACGAGGGAGATTTCGAACAAGGGGGAACCAAACAGGGTGGGGGCCCGAAAATAATTTACAGAATTAAAATAATTTTATTTTTTTTACACGTGATCCCCAAAATGAGTTTTTTGTGAATTTATATTAATTCTAGTCATCATTCAAAATTATTTAAAATACATTTTGTAAATTTAACGTTTAAAACGTAAGCGCCAATTAAACAAACATTCAAGCTCTTTTTCAGAACCAAATTATTTGTTACCAAAAACTTCGAGACTTTTTGTAATTAGTAAAGGATGCACAGAACACATGTTTTTTATAAACGTCCTACTATTTGTGAATATATGTGAAATTACACTTTCTGGATAGAAGCAAGGTAAGGGGACATCTCAGCATTGCTCAATGGATCACGATTGAAAGCAAATCCTGACCACGATGGATATTATTGACCCACATTGCAATTGCTGCTACAGGCATATTTCAGTATTTCTTAATTATATAATACAAAAAGTATTTCGAAGTACGTAGTAACATAGGAAAATTGTAGAGAGCAGTAGCAGCATGGCGCCTTTTGGGGGAAGACGAAGGAGGGCGCGAAAACTTGTCAGTCCCACTGAACGAGTGCGACAGGATTTCAAGTATCCTGAGGAATATTCTTCCTTTTGTTACACTATCTGCTACATCTCACTTTTATGTAGTACAATGTATGATCCTTTTACCTGGCATCCTCCGCGCCTTTATTCCTAGTTCATACTGCTTCGCAGCAGTAACCAGCCCCGTTTATACGAGTATGGATGTGTGTCTGTTCTACTCCATTTTCCTGCATAACATAATCCACATAACAGCCCCAACAGCATCACGCCTACATTGCTTTTTTTAAAAGCATTCGCCGGTTTTCGTCAGTGGAGACTGATGATACAATGGTTTCTCTGAAGATTCATCTCACTTCCATATTATTGTTCACGACATTTTTTTAACACCATCAATTCTTACAGATGGATGCTCCAATAACCAACGTAAATTTATGGTACGTTCATATTCGTATTTATATTAATTGAAGCAAGTCTTTTTATATTCCCTTAATACACGGTACAATTCAAAGGAAGGATGAATTACTTACCACTCCGCTTATCAGGAAATACAGAATGACCAACTTACCTATAAAAAGAAAAAAAAAAGACTAGTTAGACCAAAATTGCAGCAGGGATAAATGTAAGAAAATGTTCACAGAATTTTGTGTCACTCAAAATACAATATAGATTAATATAAAAAAAACGCGTTGTGAAATAAAAAATAAGTGACAAAGTTTGATTCAAAAAAATACTAAAAGCTCCGCCACAAACAGCTCTATCACATTGTCCCCATTTACAAAAGCCCACATGATAATTAGAATACTTAAGGTAATCGTCCAGATCTACTTCAGACTGGTCGATCGAAACCAAAACATTAAACGTAAATTGTGAAAGGACACCTAGCAAACACAACCACCACTTCAAGATGCAAGAATCGTCACATTGTATACACAACCTCCATCATCTAAACGGACATACATATCCTCCATCATCTTACGGAGATACATTCCCCGTAAAGTGCACACTTTTGCAATACTGCAGGCACATTTACGCCCAACCCAGAACACCCCCACGTAATCTTCGCACTCTTCAACAACAAACACACGCCATCTCCTGCAATTCAGGCTCCGACTTTCCACACGCAACACGATCCATCTTTTGCTCCACTCAATTTCTGAAGTAACGTAATACGATAACAAAGAAACTATCTTCCTCTGCCAACGACCAGCCCCAGGCGATGTATGGCCGGAGGCACGCCCGTTGGTCTCCGCGCTGGAAAACGTTATCTGCGATAGATGATATAAAAACAAACACGCATAAATGCATAAATGCATGCCGTTGCCGTTATTCAACTGAGTAGATTTCCAAACGAAAGGAGCTTTCTTTATAACTTTGTGCGCTTCACGTATTTTTCTCTCCTTCGGACGCGTTTATTTTCATTCGTATGCACATACATACTAATGCAATGCCCCCGCTGCGCCTTTTCACTACCCGCCCACGGCCCCCCCCCTCCCCGCCCTTCCCGTCGCGTCCGTTTGAGAGATATGATCCGTTTTCGAAAATTGCCAGCGCAAGGATTCACACACCGAGTGGCGCAGGAAGCTGCTCCACACGAGTAGCCATCGACTTCCTTCTCGGAGGGTAGGCGTTTATCGTCTTGATATCTGAGGAGTTCGAGTGTAAATAATGGTAGCAGGCATCATGGATGAAATAGAGATTATTGGCCTTTATGAAGAGGGAGTAACTTTACATTATAAGTTGTTGTTTGTTTTTTTTCATTTTGTTTCACGCTGATATACAATACGATCTGTTCTTTAAGAACGAGTATGCAAATATATTAGGGAGTTTATGCACCCTCGAACGTTAAAGCACTATCGATCTTCTGCGCATGCGCAGTTTAAGTTTCGCATCACTTTAGTGCATCTGCGCATGCGCAGAAGATCGATAGTGCTGTCCGCTATGGCGTGTCCAAACTCCCTATTTACTGTATTAGCACCGTACGTATGATAAAAATATAGACATAATAAAATTGATAATTTTATTATGTCTAATACTACATTTCACCAATACATCTTATCAGTCTTCCCATAGTTGAAAAATGTTTCATTTATTCAAAAAGAAATGGTAGTTACAGTACATGATGGCGTTGGAAGCAGCTCATAGTTGCATTGTTAGCAAAGAATATGATAGTTAGATGTTTGGAGTGTTTCATTTTCCTAAGTTACCTAATACTACAGTTTAGGTGTCCAAGTGATTTAAAAAAACGGCCAACAAATCGAGTGACAATTTGCTATATACGTAACTGGTTGTGCTTCTCATTACAAGTAAAATCGCTGATTTACACTGCATTTACTTGCGAAAGTTAAAGTGCCCCTTATTATTAGTTACACAATAACACCACATTTAGTGTTGTCATATTAATGTGGAAAGACTTCAGAAAGAAAATATTTATAAGATGACGTTCACGGATATTGACATTTTAAAACATATTTTGATTTTCTAATTATTTCACGAGTACTTTTTGGAGAATGTAAGGACGCTGTATCAATAAAGTAACAGTGCATTTTACGAGAATATACCAACTATAAAAAGGACGTCTACAAACTTAACTGTGACATATCATCACGCAAAATGTTCAAGTATAAGATTATCCATTTTTAAGTAAGACTGCACGGAAAAGCTCTAACTTGACTGATTCAACACGAGTGATTACGTCATGTGTGGCGACATGCTTTTCGACATGAAGAGACTTTCACTGGAAAATTAAAACTTCTAGGCTTTCTAAAACTGCTATACTTGCTTCTCTCCTCAATGATTTTTAATATTTGGGGGCGGTTTATTAAAAACATGAGTTAAAATTGTTGAACGTGAGGCTTTGAAAGTGATAATTGACTTTTCGAATGCTTCTACAGAAATAAACGTGTTGCAAATGAGGTTTGAATGCGAAAAGTAAAAAGTATTTCTGGCAAATATAATTTATTGCACATAACTTTAAACACTTAGTGCAATATCTTTCACGCCACATACTTTTTCTCTAAAATACGAATTTATCTAACGAAACTATACAATTTTATTCCAATTTAATACACAACTTGTTTATTCAGAAGCGAAAACAAAAAGGAAACAGTGTGACTTGTAAACAATGAGGTAAAAATCGCCGTTCATTCTCAACGCAGAATACACGCAGCAACGCAGTTAATAACACTAAATAATAAATAGGAAAGTCTAACTAAAAATAATGAAGAAAAATAAATACGATAACACACTTAGGTTCTTATTATATGTAGAAGCCAGTAGAAACAATGAGAATGAAAGGAGGAAGAGATGGGAGGAATACAAATATGTGAAGCGAGCGGAGAATGAATAAGGTAAAGAACCTGTAGAGGAAACGAGAACAAAAGAAAGACCTACACACGGAGATGAGGCAAATCTTGTGCAGTAAAAGGTAAGTATAGTAAGACTACCTTTTTTATTTTCCGAATCGGAGAAGAGTGAAGTAGACAAGAAAGGATAATGAAAAAAGAAGGGGGAAGTAAATACTCAGGGAACGAGAAATAGCACACGAGGAAAACACACACACACACATACAGAACGACCTACGTTAGAATGCGCGAAATGGATTGAGAAAAGAATGGTGTTGGTGGTCGGCACGAGCGAGGCAGGAGTCGCAGATGGCGACGACAACCAAGGTGGCCATTCATTACCTGAAACAAATTTCTCTGACTTTCCCAGGTTTTCCAGATTAAAAAACAACAAAAACTGATATGATTTGCAATGTCACTCTATTGAAAGAAAACATTAAAAAGCAAGACACCAATTTGTAAGATCTCTGACTTCGCCATTATAGTACAAATAAAAAAAGTCAACAAATATAAATTGAGCAAATAAATAAGACTACCATTTTTAAGGAATATCTAGTTTTATAACCGTATCAAACTTGTCCCCGAATTCTAACAATTCTTCCACAATTTCCCAGACTTTTCCAGAGCAAAGAAATTCTCGAGTTTTTTCGGTTTTCCAGAAAGTGGGCACCCTCACGACGACGACGACAAAGAGGACGAGGACGAGGACGACGGCGACGACAACGACGAGGACGTCGACGAGGACGACGGCGACGAGGACGGCGACGAGGACGACGACAACGACGACGGAGACGACTGAGATGATGACGGCGACGAGGACGACGACGGCGACGGCGACGAGGACGACGATGACGACGAGGACGACGACGAGGACGAGGACGGGTCCGGAAACCCAAAACGCGGCTCCGCGGCGCGGCGAAGCGGAGACGCCGCGGCGCCCAATGCGGTCAACAGGCGAACGGGTCCGCAGCAGCGCAGCGCAGCGGGGCGCCGAGCGAGAGAGGTAGTCGCGCGGAAGCCCATCTCCTCTTGAAAAGGGCACCCCTGCGCCCTCCCCCGTCCCTGTCCATTCGCAGGACGAGTGTGTGTGGCGCCCCTCGCCCCGCCCGCGAGAGCGCACACAATGCCGCTTTGCTCCTCGATTAGATCACGGCAATGGGCCGCCGCCGCGACCAGACGACTCGACGCGCGCACCCGCCTTCCTCGAGCCAAGGGAGCCTCTGGGATGGACTCGCGGAGACGGGTGTGGCATTTCAAAAAAATAATCGCAGTAAACGCCTTTCTAAAAAGTATACAATTATTTCCGGTAATAACACTAGACCAGAGCAGCTCAAATGCAAGAATTCGGACCAGTCTGCCTGCGTTGGCCCATTGTGATTGGCCGCCTATCATTCGTTTTTCACGGTTACGTAGTTGGGCCTTTTGATTTGGCGGCCTACGCCACCGAGTAAGATATATGGGTGAGTTCACTCCCAGTCTAAAACTGAAGCTTATGTGAGGCTAGTTCTCACAGTTCTCGCATATAAGCGCTGCGATCTTTGGGTCTCATTTGGCAAGGTCGTGATTGGTCGTGATCCATTCGACAGCTCTGTGGCCAGCTGATTTCTAATTTCAAATCAGCGATTTGTCGCTTCACGATGGAATTGGTAAAGTCCAAAGCGAACAGTTACGAAAATGGGTAGGAAATGTTTTGTAAAACTGTGTAATAACTACAGTTCAAGATGTCATCTTAAGATGTATATCTTACACCTCGAACCAAATAACCAAATAACTTCTGCTTTCGAAGTCGAAAAACGTTGCTTAAACATTAATGCAGTGTTTTCAACATGATATGAAATAGATCGGTTAATGTAAAAGATGGAACATTCTTTCAATAATTAACATAAAAATCATGAATATAAATTAAAACGGAATCAAGGACCTCAAAATGTGTGTTGTGAAAATCCTGAGATCAGTTTATACACTTTGCCAGTACCTAATGCACGTATATAAGAACGTATACAAGAACGTATATTATTTTTACATCACTTCAAATACAATGTGGATTCAATATCATTTCAATTTTCTAACTCACATACGCATGACACACCAATGTTTCGAGACCAAAGCATCTGAGGTCGATTTATTTCGAAGTCAGATTGATAAATAACCCTTTGGTAGAGTGAAATTAAACAATCTAAACCGCTAAGATGCAACCATGTGATCATCGTTTAACGTTTAACACGGATAGTTTTCCATATTAGAGAGGTTTTTGCGCCCTCGAACGTGAAGCACTATCCATCTCCTGCGCATGCGCAGATGCACTAAAGTGATGTGAAACTTGCACTGCGCGTGAGCAGATTGATCGATAGTACTTAACGTTAGAGGGTGCAAAAACTCCCTATTATTTTCCTCCGAAGCCGTTACGTTAATGAAAGTTGTTCTGACAAGTCAGAGTGTATTGCTATACTCTCTCGAACGCATATCTTATCGGTATTTCGTTTCTAACTTGTTAGCTCGCGCATCTTCATCAGCGTTACAACAACGCACCATTGTTACAATTGAAACCATATCCATTATCTTTACGTTTATCGTACACATTATAAAGAGAGATTCATGTAAGAACAAGCAATTTTGACAGCTAGTGCTGGCAACATAACCGAAGGTTCTGTGGTCGTTGTGTCCTTGATCCCGTTGAACTCTCCTTCCTCTATTCGTTCGTTTGCAGTTGGCTAATTTGTAAATGGTTTCGACGCTTCCTATTGTGATGTCCTCGTCCGACGAAAATATAGTGCGCCACGAGAAATAATTGAAATTAGGAAGTGCTGTGCTATGTGCTCTTCTGTAAAAAATTATTTTTTTTATACACATTATATGGAATTTAGTTTTGCGTGATAAGTATTATGTTTATTTTAAAACCGAGTCTTGAATGTAAGGTGCGTATTGGTGCACGTGTTTCTGAACAGCTGCCGCGGCGGAGGGATATTTCTCTGAATTACATGTGATGTTCACTTGTTTAGCAAACTGTCACTTTCGCTTGTTCTTACGTGAATTCTTCTATAGCATCCAGGTTACAGATAAATCAGGCAGCGAATTCCGATAGTTTTCTACCATAATGTTCGAGTTCGCTAGTGCGCACATGCTACGATGTTCCCTGTTTCACGATCTGCAAAAACTGACGTTAATTGCGCGATGGAGGAGGAATATATGAAATCTGAAACAGCAATCACTTCTCCATTCGGAATCATGCGCAGAAAACCTTTCTATTTCGATACTCGTGACGTTGCAATAATAGTGCAACCCTTTTATCATTATCCTCTCGCAGAGGTTAGCCGCGATATTCTGGGATTTTCCGAATTCAATTACTCGAATATTGAGGTATTTTTGGGTTTTTATAGGACGAAGTGCCATATTAGGCCAAAATGGTAGACATTTCATGCACTTTGAAAGTTTCTTGATATCGTAAGTAAAGAAACGTGCTCATGATGTGGCTATGACAAGATAACTATAAGTCATTTAGCTCCAAATCTGGAGGCCAAGTAATAAGCCACGCATTCATTGAACAACAAGCGGAAGTGCCCCCTGTCCTCACCTCCCCCGCAGTGAGCGGAGGGCGTCGGAAGGCGCCAAGCGCGAGCGGAGCGCTTAGGAGGCGGAGCGGGGCGGGGTGAAGCTGTGCGGAGCGGGGGACAAAACCTAGGAAGGGGAGAGGCGGAGCGGGGCGGTGAGGGGTGGGGCACCTCAGAAGACGCCTAGCGGAGATGGGTGGTGGCAAAGCGGGAGCGAGAACCTAGAAAGACGCGGAGTGGGTCGGGGGGCGGGGCACCTCGAAGGTGGCGAGCGGGGAAGGGGCGGGGCGAAGCGGGGCGGAGCGGGGGAGAGACCCTAGGACGAGCGCGAAGCGGAGCGGTTTGGGGGCGGGGCGGAGCACCTCGGAAGACGCCGCGCGGGGAAGAGACGGGACGAGGCGGAGCGGAGTGGGAAGGGCGGGAGGAGGAGCGGGGCCGTCGGCGGCGGCGGCGGCAGCGGCGGCGGCGGCGACGTCTGGGCGCTGAGGCGTCGCGGTCGATACGCGGGCGGGGGGGCGGGGCGCAGGCGGGCGGAGCGCGCGGGGGCCGCGGGGGCGGGCGGGCCGCGGCGCGCGGACCCCGAGCGCGACCGCCCATTGGCCGGCGGGCGACCAATGAGGCGGGCGCCTCGCCTCGTTTACCAGCGCCGCTCGAAATAAAAGCCCCAAAAACGACCCGGAGGCAGCGGCGGCGGCGGCAGAGATATGTCCGAGAAGAGGGTCCGCGCCGCGGCGGCGGCGGCAGCGGCGCCCTGAACGACCGGCGTAACAAACTGCGCCGGCCGCCCCGCCCCCTCTCCGCGTTCCTCCCTCCCTTCTCCCCTTGGAAGGTGGCCTTACGGCGTATTTCAGCGACTAAGTCGCTTGACAACGTCCGCCCGAGGAGATCGCGCGAGAAGGCGCCCCGCCGCATGTATGTTGCATGGGGGTGCCACACGACTCGGTCCGCTCGCTTGCTTCAGGGCTTGCCAAGACCGTGTTCACGAGATCTCGGCGATCAGGGTGACGCCGCGTACTAGGCTGTGTAGCCAAGTGTAGTACGCGGCGGCGTCACCCGGACAGCCGAGATCTCAACTCTGGCCGCGGAAGCCTAAGACTTCATTTAAGACGTGTACGAAAGCGACGAGTAAGATTCCGAGGTGCACAGATAAGTACAACTGATCGCGGTCGGCGTCTACACGCGTTTCATCTCGGTCGAATGGGGTGAATTTTTTTGTCGGTCACTGAGGAATCCTAAATGGGATTCTTGTTCGCGAACGTAAATAATACGTAGATTCGTTCCATGTGGTAGAGTAATGGCATGTAAAAGAATTAAAATCGAACTTCTAATCGAACTAGTAAAAATCTCTACTTACCTCAACTTCCCAATACCAGGATTAGATATTCCTAAGGAAAACGGAAGCCTGCCGTCATGTCAATCATATTACTAATTTCGAATATACGCAAACATTCTCGGGAAACTATGCAGCCAACGAGCAAGTGAGAGGTTATCTATGGTGTTGTTAGACAGCCAAGAATTCGGGAGGGGGGGGGAATCCAAAAAACAGTTTTCATTTTGACTGAAAAATGCATATAGTTGTTTGAGTTATTACGTCTAGAATCATACTCCGCGTACCGATTGAATTCTCACACTCAGTTTGTCAGAGCTGACGTCATGCAACAGCAACGATACAAGGAATAGTTCGCCCGCCATTTAATATTTGCTATTCACGAGTTGCCTTGTGGTATAGCAACTTTCTTTATATTCTTAGTAGGTAGATAACTATTGTATTGGATATAAACTATACTACGTTACTGTCACAACAGTTTTTTATCAAAATATTTTATTTGTTGCAATGTGATATGAGAGTGCTTTATTTGCTGTCCTTGAGCGGAGTACCACTGTGTGGAAAATCATTTGTGTGGTTTTATTCAGCAGCGGTTTCACTGCTGCAGTCGCCTAGTTTAAAATAAATACACACGCAATTGTATTTGCTATGCTTTGGCACGTTTTTCTCTGTTCAACCGAAAATTGCGAATGAAGAAAGACAATGAAACTGAGAAACTTTGAATTCTAGTATTTTAGGAGCTAACACGCGGAAGACTTTATACTGGAAAGGGGAAGGTCTCAAAGACGCTTATAGAGCTGAATGCCAATTTATATCGCTGGGACATGGATTTCCGAACAATTGGACATGGAAAATTCTGAAATAAATTTGACGATACAAAATATAATGGTGCCAAAATACCTTTTTTTTCGTAACCTACATTTCACATTCACCCACGAAGAAACTGGGAAACCAACATTTGACTTGCTCACCTACAATGAAAATAATGAGAAATTACATAACAGGGAATAGAAAATTAATGCTCAATAGCGTAGTGTATGACATTTATATAACAAAATAACTCATAAAATATTTTCAATCCTTGGATCCAAATATATATTATTTTTCTCTGCTGTCAGAATGAGAATATAATAACTAGCTTTATCAATCACCCGTACATCAACTCTCCCCTTATACCCTCCCTACAAACGCCAACAAACCCATCGCAATGCTGAAGCTCCTTCCCCCACCAAATTAAATCTTTTCCCAAAGCCATCATCGCTTTAAAAGTAATCGCAGCCAATAATAAATCAACCTAATACACCCTCCTGAAGAACAGTCGTCACGCATGGCGGAAGCCTCATCAGCAAGGGAAGGGAGGAGCACACAAAGCTGCAGTGAAGAGGCAGACCTGAATGTTTGATTGGTGGTTGGCAAGGGCGCGACCGAGAGGGTGGCTGTGTTTGGACGGGTATGAGCCCGAGTGGGAAGAGAGTTCTTTTGGGGGGGGGGGGCAAGCTGCTGAAGCTTATGGATAAATGAAACACTTGCGGAATACACATATCTAATTTAGTAGTAATATTTTAATAGTAGTTACGAGAGGAAAGTGGGTCAAGAGAACCTCTATTTTAACATTAAACAATAGAATGTTACAAATTCAAACTAATAATACAAAAAGTATGAGGGAGCTTCAAAGAAATGAACTCCCTGCTTGCCAAATTCAAACTAAAAATACAAAAAGTATGAGGGAGCTTCAAAGAAATGAACTCCCCGCCTGCCTTTCCCCTAACCCAGTTATGGTATTATGACGTGCAAATCTCTGTAAGATCAGTAGATTGAACAGATAGA
This sequence comes from Acheta domesticus, assembly GCA_031308135.1. Classification (NCBI taxonomy): domain Eukaryota; kingdom Metazoa; phylum Arthropoda; class Insecta; order Orthoptera; family Gryllidae; genus Acheta; species Acheta domesticus. Next base: position 2,822,443 of record JAHLJT010002630.1, read on the forward strand.
AAATAAAAACGTTAAAAAAGAAGCTATATTTGTATTTTCTTCATTGGTAGGCTCAGGGAAGTTTTAAGTTCATTGCACAGGCCGAAGGCCGGGGCCCTGGAAATTGTCGAATGTCGACCGTCGACTTTGAAACTGGCGAATGAAGAGACAAATTGAAATTGGCATTTTGAAATGGTTTGGAATTCACGATTTTTTTCAACCTAACTTGATTCAATTCCAATTAAGAAGTTTGGAACCAGATTCCTTATACAGGCAATACCACACGCGTTCCATTTTGGAGAAAAATGAGTTCTAAGTGTATGCGATCTCTGGACTCAAGGATGTTTCATGTTAACTTTGGGGGCCGAAGTTCGAGCCTCGCCGTTAACTTGGAATTACCTGAGTTAGTCAAATCAATCCAATCAAATAGGTAATTTTTGTATCTTCTTTTTAACCTGGGAGTGCTCGCAATAGATCTGTGAGATCCAAACCAGGGCAATTTTGTGTCCCTGAATTATTGCAATGCATTAGGCGCCTGATATTTCAAGTACTCCTTCATTGTACTTTTCTAAGAACGCCTGGCCTATTTTTATTCTTTTGACGGATCATTTCCCGTGAGCATGCTGAAACGTAATCGCTGCGCTGCGCGATATCCGTCAGATACGTTGCGTACACTGGCGCCAGTGCATTGTGAGCTTCTGGCGTAAGCGGTACAAATCATGATATTATTTTCAGGCGTGTCTATGACAAAAGTACTATTTATTAACAATTACATTGAGAGACATGTACAAACCAAATGAAATACGTAATTCAGTTAATAGAGCTTCAGATCATTCCCATTCACGAAAAGTTTCATCTATATCTGAGAGATACAGTGCGGGCACTGGCGTGAGTCTACCTATTGTAGGCCCGGGTTAACCAACCACCTTAACACGTACTTCCTTTTGAATCAGCAATCCCATTACACAGCTCATTCCACACACGTTCGATTGATCCATTTGCATTATCAACTTGTCAAAAAGTACTCGCGGGCGAGGCTAGAGAGTAGGTCCGTGAAGGCGTAATCAGAACAGTGTGAGCCTGGCGGACGTAGAAGCGGAGATGATTGGCCGGTTGTAGGGTGGGAGGGGGTGAAGTGAACTGCGGGGAGGGATGTAGCGTTTCTGTTCGAACGACTTACGCCGAAATCTCTTTACGACTGTGGAGCTCCCTACCGACATAGTGACAAAGAAACTCAAGTCCAATGGAAACCTAACACAATCTTTTCCTGAAGGGGTTACCCGTTTTTCGTTACTCGAATTAAAAAGAAACTGCTTGAAAACAATTTGTAGTTGTTTACGTGACGCTGTATATTATTTCTCCCATTTCCGCGTCATTTCGTATCAGCAGGACGATCATTTGAAGCTGAAATTTCCCACCATGTTAACAATTTTGAGCACCTTCAGAGATACCGAGCTATTTCCTAAATCACGAGTACGCAAAAGAACGATTATAAAAAAGCGAAATCGTATTTACCACCTATTAGTACAGGAGATACAGGAATGTAATATTATCTAAGTAACTAGTCAACTGCAATAATACGCGCTTTTATTGCCCAGTCTCTTACTGTGGACTTAAAAAAAAAGAAAGAAAGAAACTTAGTAAAGAGATATATAACTGGAACAACACACGGCGTGTGGTTGGATGAAAGAATTCTACTCCTACAAAAGGAAACATACACACTTAGAAAATGGTCCATTATGCAGTGGAATTTATTTCTTCCGACACAAAAAAACACGTTTCAAACACTACTGCGCCGAGTCTCCAACAAAACGATTATCTTTCAAACTCGCTATTCCAGGCAAATATTGGCGTTCTCGCGCACCGCACTCCTCCGTGGCCGCCCCATCGCCACAACCGCCCGCCCACTCACCAGCCGTTCCACCACCATTTATCACGTGCCTCTACCCCCCTGCTCCGGCCGCACGCTTTGTAACTCATCCGGAGCCCATTGTGCCCGGCCCTGATTACCCGCGCTCTGCACGCCCGCCACGCCTGCCCCCGCCCTCCCCCACCACGCCCCTCTTCCGCGGGGCGGGGAAGGCCCCGGAGCCGCCGCCTAAAAGGATTTTACCATTTGTTTAGCCCGTGGGCGGGGGCAGGCCGCCGCCGCCGACGTCGTCGTCCTCTCCGCTTCCCGCTGCCCCCCTCCCCCCCGCACGAAATCTCAGCGCCGCCATCGCCCGCGAAATCCGCCCCTCTTCCCTCCCCTCCTCCAGAGATCGCCCCGTCCACCTCCTTCCCCCTCGCCTGCGCCATTCCGTGTGGTTTTGCTCTCTTACCGTTAGTTCTTATGTGCGATTTCGGGGCGAGCGCACTGACTTCGCCAACCCACGTTCGCGGGGTTCGATTCCGGCTGGGGAGCAGTGGATTTTCGGGAGGACGGGAATTTCTCAGTGGGCCAGGTCACGCTTCTTCTGACATATACCCCTGGAAGGTGTCTCTTCGGTGAACCCGTAGTACCCACGATCTCACAATCCAGCAAAATAGTTCTGACATTACTCTCTAAGAGCGACATAGGGCGTGGAAAGAGTCACACCCAGGCGTAACAGGCCGTCTATTCGAAAGATTATCTAACCAGACCAAGAAGAGGTTTCAAAGGAAAAGTCGATAACAAGGTCAAGATGCAGGCCAACCACTACTCCTCCCGCAAATATCGCCCGACGAAAACAAACAAGTGAGATTCTAGTCGCAGTCACTCAGGGGGCTTTCACCTCCTAGCGCCTCCACACCGTTCCCAACCATTCCGTTATACCTCGTCCCGCCCGTTTTATCAACTCCGGACTGCTTCGTTTGCCTCATCGACCTCTTCATCCCCTTCGCCGACAACTTCAGCATTTCGCCTCACCGGTCACGTTCGTACTCATCTCCTTCCTTACTGTCCCCATCCCCTCCATGGTTACCTCACCCCTCACATCGACTCACCTTCGTCTTCCTCTGTGTCCCTCAACCGCCTACAGATCCGACCAAATCCTGTCCCGCCTTATCCACCCAGCTTCCTCTCTTCGCCGAAAACTTCCAGCCCCTCTCCTTCCATCCCCTTCGCCGCTCCGCAACACAGCGTCCCTCCCCACTTCGTCCCATTGAGTTACCACCCTCCCTCACAACGACCCACCCTCGTTTCGCCTCGCCTCTTCCGCCTTCTCCGCCGCCTCCGCGGCACGCATCGGCCACCTGCCCCGCCCCCGCAGTTAAAGTGTCGTTACGCGCGGACAAAAGAAAGCGCGCAATGCGATGAATTTATGATCGCGTCCGGAGCGGCCCGGCGCGGGCAGGGATGGGGCGGGGCGGGGCGGGGGGCGGGGGCGGGGCGGGGCGGCGGCACTTAACGTCGTCGCTTCTTTCCCCCGCCGCAGTGCCACGCCCACCCCGCCTCCCGCCCACCAGCGCGTATGCGGCGAAAGGCATTTGCGTGCGTGTGCATGTGTGACGTACGCCGTCGCTGTGGGCCGGGTGCTGATGGGTTGTGGTAATAGTGTTGGCGGGGAGGCTTGTTGGGCCGGCGACAGCGCAAGCGACGGTTCAGTAAAGGTGGCTCCACACATTCGGCATTCGCCGAGCAGCGAGCTACTGCTCGCCCGATCCTGATCAGCTGATGTGTTCGGCGAATGTTCGCTCCCTTTGATGTGCCCAAAAGACCGACACGCGGTGGATAGAGCGAGCGCCGAATGTTCGTCACTTCGGCCAATAGCAAGCGATCCATCCACACTAGTCGGCATTCGGCGAGCGATTGCTCGCTGCTCGTCGAATAGCGAATGTGTGGAGACGCCTTAAGGCGTGGAAAGAGTCACACCCAGGCGCAACAAGGGCCGTTTACTCGAAATATTATCTAACCAGACCACGGAGAGGTTTCAAAGGAAAAGTCGAAAACGAGGGTCACGATGCAGCAAGAGGGAAGCGGGCATGATGGGTCTTGCCACGGAGCGCGACGGGACATAGGAGGATTAGCACAGAACGGAGCGAGAAGAGACGGCCATAGGGAGGCGAGGCGAGCCGGCGAGTTGTGTCGGTGAGTGCAGTGGCGTCGGGGCTGTTGATGGTGGCAGGTATGGTGCCTAAGGTGGTGACGGCAGGGGTGGCGTCGGAGGTGATGGATGTGGCGGTAAGGGAGGCAGCAGCGATGGCAGCGGAGGCGGGGACGGCGACGGCGGCGACGGCGGGGACGGCGGCGACGGCGGGGACGGCGGGGACGGCGGCGGCGACGACGGGCCAGGGCGCCGGGTGCACGGCATTGTTCCCGCGTGGCGCCCCATGAATATGCTAATGCGACTCGGTTATGCTACGTCCGCGAGCGTTGGTGCGTGCGTGCGCGCGCGCGAGAGAGAGAGGCCGGCGAAAGAGGCGGGGCAGCGGAGTGTTCTTAGCGGGATGACTCCGCTAAATGGTGTCTTGTTTTTCTGCCGGGGCTTCTGATGAGGGCTCGTTGAGGTGGAGGATGCTGTGGTGATTCGGCGGAGGTTGCCAGGAGCGCGACGGGATGGTGAAGGAGAGGATGACGGTATGGGACGGGTCTAGACGAAGGATCAGGTTGAAGGTGTCCGTCGGGTCAAGTCGGAACGGATCAGGTTGGTTAGATCGGGTCGGGCCGAGATGGCAGCGGTCAATTCGGAACGGGTAGGGTGGAGACGGATCATGTTGGGACGAGAGGTCAGGTCGGGTCGGGTCGGGTCGGGTCGGGTCGGGTCGAGTCGGGTCGGGTCGGGACGAGACAAATCGGGCAGGCCGGGGAGGAGGGAGGGAGGTGAGCGGGCATGATTGGTCTTGCCACGGAGCGCGACGGACTGCATAACGCGGATAGGCAGACCGCACAGAAATGAGCGAGAAGAGACGGCCATAGGGAGGTGAGGAGAGCCGGACGACCTGGATGGGTCGAGGCGAGACGAAACGAAGCGGTTTGATGGTATAAGGCGGATCAGTGCACTGGGAAACGACAGAGAGAGGCGATGACCCCAACAAATACGGTGCGATGAGGCGAAGGACAGGAGGGAACAGCAAGGGAGTGAGACGAGGTGGGACAGGCTTTGATCTATATGCCTAGTAATGAGGCGAGTCTGACTGGCAGCTGCGACGGGAAGCATTCCCGGTGAGGACATACAATGGAAGGACAGTTGAAAGTCTATTATTGCTGAATGAGACGTATTCGCCCTCAGTCGGGATTAAATAAGCAAATGCGAAAGTTTTACTATGAAATCAACTGTTCTGCTTCGCGAAACAGTCGAGACGAAAATACAAATGAAACCAAGATTGTGTCAATTACTAACACGGGTTACTGCGGAAAAAATACAATTTCGTGTCAATTCTACCCAGCAAACATAACTGCTGCGAGTAAAAAAATGTACTAAACCCGTCCAACAATTAATGACACCAATCGACCATACCTGATATTGTCATTAAGTTATTCTTCACCGTAAACGTAATTCTCATTCAAATATTACACCTATTCATTTCCTTTATTTTCATGAAATAAGAATTTTATAAAAATGTTCTACAGAACGGAGGATTATCACCTCAATAATAGAACTGCTATCGGGAAGGCTATGAAACTTATTTACCACAGGGGCAACGTTCGAAGTATCAGCCATCGCTGGCGCGCGACGACAGCGTAGGTAACAACAAAGGAGCGCAGGAAACAAAGATAGGAAGCATTAGGCAACATTCAAAACAACAACGAAAAACACTATTCTTAGGTTTTTATTTCTTGACGCGTAGGGTCTTGGCTTCACGATGGAATATCTCACGATATTTCGCGTCGTTCTCCGTCGTGCCGCCAGGAGTCGCATGATCGCGACTGTATCGAGCAGTGCTGGCGATCATGCGACCACTAGCGGCACGACCGAGAACGACGCGAAATACCGTGAGATATTCCATCGTAAAGGCAAGACCCCATGCGCCAAGAAATAAAAATCCAAGTATACATACACAGCGAATTGAAATACAGAACTACACATCCGTCTATCAATAAATAAGAGCAGCGGACTGTGTTAATTATTTCGACTGAAGCGATTTTGTACATACAACATATGAAGAACCTTGCAGCAATAACATGCTATGCCACATTTCTGAAGAAATTGAGATAATTAGTGTATTTCGACGCCCCATAGATGTACATAGATGTTGGGTTTTTATTTTAACGATTCGCCTCAAGACGGCAGTGTAATTCATACATGAATGTTCTTTATCCCTATGTGTAGAATGCAATGTCTAAACATTTACTTGCCTTTTCTCAAAACTTACGTACAGTGGCATATCATGTTACTGCCCCGAGGTCTTCATATTAATTCCAACACGGACTGAATTTCGCAGACAATATGTCGCACAGACCGGAAGATGTGTCACTTCACAAATAATAACACCGCCATCGGAAACGCCTGAATACATCACGGGGGCGATGTTCGATGCACGAAGATGGGCGGTTCTTTATCCCTGTGTGTAGAGTGCAATGTCTAAACATTTACTTGCCTTTTTCTCAAACTTACGTTAGTGGCATAGCATGTTATTGCCCGGAAGTCTTCATATGTTATACACACAAATTTGCTTGAATCGAAATATTAACACAGTCCGCTGCTATTGTTTATTGATAGCTATATGATATCAATTCCAATATGGGCTGAATTCTGCAGACAATATGTCGCACAACCGGAAGATGTGTCACTTCACAAATAATAACACCGCCATCGGAAACGCTTGGAGAAGCAATACATCACGGGGGCGATGTTGGAAGCAGCACGAAGCAGGGCGGGGCGGCGACGGGGCGCGCAAAGTGTCTGGGCGGGTGGCACCGGGGGTGGGGGGAGGGGCGATCGGGCGCGTGGCTAATGGTGGGTGCGTCAAGTGGCCACGCGACCGCTGGTGGAGTGGAGGGGAAGGGCTCCCCCACCCCCGCGTATTCAGAGAGGGGAAGGGAGGGAGGGTCGGAGGCTTACGGGCTTACGCGCAACGGGGCGTCCTCCCCCTCTTTTGTCGCCGCCTGCTCTCAATGGGCAGTAATCACCTCGTAATTTTACCATGAAAATAAACGACTTGATACTTTTAATGGTCGCACAAACAATGTAAAAACGTATACTTCATTTATTTACATCTGGCGCGGGAATTTATTTCGCACGCTCTCGCTGGTAACCAGAGACCGCGTTAAATCGTGTGCAACGGTTTTATTTCTTTCTCCCCTCCCCCTCTTTTTTTGTTGCAGTGAATGCGGTCGCAGGTATGCTACATTTATTAACCATAGAGAAGTGCTTATATATCGTTACTCACGGACCGTTGCAATAGGGTGCCTGCTATGCGACGGCAGCGGTTCTGTGATTTTCACAGTAAAAAGGATATTTCGGGTAAATGCACTCATGAAACTATAATGATGAATGTTTATAGCGTATTCTTAATCATTCATTTAAATTCAAAATAAACAAAATTAACAACTTTCCAAAATCCGAAAATAAGAAACGACTTGCATTTACCTTGCAGACGACTTGAGTTTATCTCAAGATGCTTAATACATTTGTTCGATTTTTAGAAAATAAATTACAATGAACAATTAAAAAAACAGAAACGAAAGAAAAGGCAGAAACGAAAAATAATTACATCAATCGCAATTCAAAGAAAATGTATTGGATTGTGATGAAAAGAGGCAGATCGTAACTAGTTCAATAATTCTAATCGCTAGATATAGTAACTTTAGTTTTAATATCACTTTGCATCATTTTATTACTGCCAAATACATATTTGAAATATTTTTACTAAATTTCTAGTTTATTATAGCACATCTTTAAAAAATTAAACTTTTTTTAGTGAAATAATCATTGTTTGATCAGTGTCTCTTCTGAAATGGAACTTCTAAAAACAAAAGTTAACAAACCATACAACTTTTACACTTTACTCCGACGAGAACCCCGGCAAAACACTTTCCAAAGCCAACATCATGAACAGTGTTTACAAAATTCAACAGAAACTCATCATATCATTTTACGTGCTGACAAAACGTTTCTAAAGCACGGGTCGGGATAAAAAAAAACACGCCCTATTCCAGCTTCCACAGGAACCTTCCCCCTCTGTATCTTACTTTGCAAAGAAGCGCCTAATAACGCGAAAGGAAACAGACTGCATGAAAAGGTCACACGGGCTCGCTTCGCTGAACGCGTAACAGTCTCCTACACCTCTGAATAGCGCAGAAGGGGAGGGTAAGGTCGTTTACCGGGTATTCAGGCGCATATATCCACTTTAGCAGCGGGCGCGGGGGGTCTCCGGTGTTGTGTGCTCGCCCGCGCTTAGTTTGCGCCAGGGGGTCGGCAACAGCGACGCCGGGGCCGCCACACGGCCGGTGCCACACTCAAAATATACAGGATTTAGAAAAGAAAAAATTGTAGACATTTTTGTAAACACGCTTGATAATGAAACACTTTGGTCAGTGAATTTCAATCTTCGGTTTTGGTCAGTGAATTTCATCTTCATTTTTGGTCAGTGAATTTCAATCTTCGGTTTTTGGTCAGTGAATTTCAATCTTCAATTTTGGTCAGTGAATTTCAATCTTCAATTTTTGGTCAGTGAATTTCAATCTTCAATTTGGTCATTGAATTTCAATCTTCAATTTGGTCAGTGAATTCAATCTTCAATTGGTCAGTGAATTTCAATCTTCAATTTGGTCAGTGAATTTCAATCTTCAATTTGGTCAGTGAATTTCAATCTTCAATTTGGTCAGTGAATTATCAATCTTCAATTTGGTCAGTGAATTTCAATCGCTTCAAGCAAACACTTGACACGTTCCTCAAAACTGTACCCCTCAAAATACTCATACCTAACATTGACAGGTGATCACTAATAGTATTCGCACCAGTATAAGGAATTAAAGTACTCAAATTTCAGTTTGTTTTCAAATTCTCTCAAATCAATTGTATTGAATTGTATTGAAAACTGAATCAAAATATTTCCATACGTAATTTTCTTAGCTCCATAATGTATTTTTCTTAAAAATATTGATCAGTTTTACTAGGAGTAAGTTTTCATTCCTCAACGCTTTATTTCATTGGTACTGACTTAAAATGAAAATTAATATACTCTCGTATACAATTCAATAAATGAAATGTTTTACAAAAACAGTCTTTACGAACTGTAATACACTGCTGTAACATAGTCTAGTACACACGCAATACTACAGTTCCTTACATATAAAGAAAATCAGAAAACGTTGCGGATCCCTTACGCATAAACGTGAATAAGAAATATTTAATTGCGGTCGGAATATTCCTTGGACCCTTGCTGTCGCATGACGTCAGCTGGGTCGTAAGCAGTGACGCCCTAAATGTGAGAATTCAGTGGGTACGAGAATAGGCGAAATAAAACAAATATTTGCATTTTTCTGTCGAAAATCGAAACTTTTCCCATGTTTTTGGATTTTTCCTATTTCCTAGGATCATGAAACTCTGGTTCGTCTCACGAAACCATAGAGCCGGAGAATGATTAGTTTTCTTTCAATTTTAACGCGCATTCAAAATTAGTAATTTACTTAACATTGCGCTTTACACATCACTATCATTTACATATGGATTTATATTAAGTAGTTTTATAATATATCTAAAGACAAGATATCTAGGCATTTTGTGGAACATCCGACCTCTGTCATATTATCCCTAAGAATAATGGCAGAATCACGTATACGTAAATCCTTTAAAAAATCTATCGAAAAAAGTGTTTTTAGAGAAGTCGAAATTATAATTATTGGGTCGACATCGATCGTGTTATTATTACTGTCTACGACCTTCTACTTGTACAACAACGTGATACGGAAATGCCAACGCCTTCATGGAGTAGACATGCGACCCACTAAAGTTTATAGAACCAATAAAACATACTTCTACACCATTATTAATATTGTTCTTTCGAAATAACCGACACATATTGGAAAATTACCCTTAAGGGTAAGTACGTCCCCTCCGTCAAAACTGTAAAATACAGTATTATTAGAACTAACTGTAATCACTACCACTGACTTACATCATTATTGGATTATTTAGTATAAAATTATCCAAACTTACCATCAGTTGCACGCTTTCCATCTTTTGACGGTGGCTTTCCTAGGTTTATGGCTTTTTACAAGTGCAAGTACAGACGTAAAAAGTACAAAGCTTAATATTTTATCACAAGTCTATCACAGCAACATTTTCCCAGTTCTTTGGTATACTTTTCATTGAGACTTCTAGCAAATAGTGATAGAACAATATTTTTACTTTCTTGCATACTACTTACGATATACAGAGAAAATATTGTAATGCAGAGGGCAAAATTGATCATATTACGGTTATAAATATGACCACTAATTTTTGGACAAACCATTGTATTTTCGACAATTGCAAAAAATTAACATCCCAAAGCTCGTACAATACCGATATTTTTTACTGAATAAAATGTTTTCTTCAAAATTAGATCTTTGAGTTAGATCAGGTACAATTTTGGAAATATATCAGACATACATTAAGCAACACACTAAGTAAAATCTGAAAATATAAGGGCTAGCAGTCACCAGGAGATTTCTGTTTGTATAGAGGAAATTTCACGAACGTTGCCTATTTGTAATTCTGGTTGAAAAGCCATTAGGCATAGAAAATCCATTGAAAAGCCCGTAATTAGCCATTGAAAAGCCTAAGTGTTTTGGGCTATTTGATTATAGTGACCTCGTATGCGTTCAAGGCGCCAGGCCCTCACGATTCTTTCAATTTCTCCTTGGATCCGTTTTTCATTGCCTGATACTACACACTGATTTATCCAGAAATGGAAAGCGGATATGACTTTTCTTAGCTTGTTCCTGTGAATCCATTAACTCTTCCATTCCCTTCACTGACATTCAGAACCCAAATGAGAGTCACCTTATGTCCTACCAAATCCTTCACAGCTATATTCCGGCGTGTCACGTAAACGATTGTTTTGACTCCACGAGTGTTTGAAATCACGTAAACGTGTCACGTAAACGATTGTTTTGAAATCACGAGTCGTGAGTGAAGTGAGAGATCAAAATCATGTAGAAATGATGTGCGTTAATTTCACGAACGTTGTCTAACTTGTGATATGGGCTGTGGGTCTCCAAACATTCCGCCAACTGAATAATATTTCGCGAAAACCAATTATATTGCTAGAATTCGAATAAAATGCACTTCAAAATATGTACGTGAAGAAATATTATTTTCAAGAATTATTCTCAAAACAAGGTTATGCTTATGTGTATTCCCCTTTCTGAAAAATCGGAAGCCTCAGGACTTCATGCATGATGCAGCGTTACCCTCGGGGATTTGACCGCCCGATGCACGATTGACTGATTAGTGATTCCAGGCGCTTCAACAGTTAAGATCATTTGTCCCGTAGGTGTAGTGCATGTTTTTACCAAAGGAGGAGACCTCGCAGGATAACGAGAACCGGCGCCGACCAACCCATCAGCTGGCGGGGTTCTCCTCATCCAGGCATACTCCCTCCAGCAGGGCACCGCCCCAGCCAGGGTAAGCTTTTAATCTCCCGACAAGTGTGATAGTGTAGTGCATATAAGTGTAAGAGTGTGTGTATGTAAGAGAGGATAAGACTAGGAAGAGGAAGGAAAGATCGCGCGCAGTCCGTGGCCCGTTTGTTAGGTACTGCTCCGGTATTCGCCTGGTGATGATCGGAGAAACCACGGAAAAACGACCCATCAGAGCAGCCGGCCGCTAGAATTCTCCTCCAGACAGCGGCTGAATGTGACCTAGCTATCTAGTAGCTCTTTTAATGTCGAAAATCCTGCCATCGTGAACTCGAATCTCAGGACCTGTCGGTCAGAGGCAGGGCCTTTTAACTCCATTTAACGAGGTGGAGATCATTTCAGTGGCGCGCTCACCTCTATCACCTTCTTACAGGAACTAAAATACGAACTGCTGCAACGGTAACGTGGCTGCTGCGTGGGTTCGCGTGACGCAACCAGGCGCATAGTGTTACAAAAGATAGCGTCCGATGTTCACGCTTTCTTATATATGTGTATTCTGAATAATTCAACATTTAGAAGCCTCTTTTCGTATTTCTCACAAATTAGTCAATTCTTATGTTGTTGGTGAGCCAAATCTGCAGCTGTACCCGGCGAGACACTAGCGCCTCCTCTAGTAGCACACTCGGGCTTTGTTCCCGTTTTGATGGAGAGAAGCAAGGCCCTGGTCAGAGACCACCGCAGCGTCATCAATTGATGGACCAGAGCCACTTACTGTCTCCTGGCCGCCGACGCTTGTCTTGGCCAAGGGGTTAACACTGTCCTGCATTCCAAACATGTTCGGGTCCATGCATCATGCCTTCCTATAGTGCGATGCTTCCTGCAATGCTTTTCTAACATTGCCTCTGAAACCCCTATGGCCACAATGGAATATCATATGGCATTTCGCGACATCCTCGCTCTTGCCGGTAGATGTGTCGCATGATCGCAAACACTGCTTGATACGGTCGCGATCATGCGATATCTAGCGGTAAGACTGAGAATGACGAGAAATACCGTGACATTTTCCATCATGAAGACGGGCCTTGAGGGGCAAAGTCACAAAAATCGCACTATATTTCAGTTTGAAGTCTTAGGCTTCCGTGGCCAGAGTTGAGATCTCGGCCGTCCGGAAGACGTCGTGTACTAGGCTGTGTAGCCGACGTTTCGACCATCTTTTTTCCAGGTCTTCATCAAGGCTGGTCTGCCCTGCACTGATGAAGACCCCCGTTTCGACATCTTTTTGAGGTCTTCATCAGTGCTGGTCAGCCCAGCCTTGATGAAGACCTGGAAAAAGATGGTCGAAACGTCGGCTACACAGCCTAGTGCGCGGCGTCACCCGGACAGCCGAGATCTATAGTTCCTAATTACCTATAAAATAAATTCACGGACTTTGATAAAGAAGTCAGTCAGACAGGAATTAGTATACAGTCTGGTTCTTATTTTCTTACAATTTATGTCTGGAATCTATAATAATTGTAGAAATAAATTGTAATATAACAAACATACATGTGATTATAAATAATTGAAATATGTTGATAATGTTGATCTATAGTTTGGCGAGCCGGGCGCCCACCTTTCCGACCCCTCGCAAGAGAAGCGCGTCTCGGGGCGGGCGGGCGCGGCGGGGCGGGATATTACAAAGTCTGTTTCTTTCACGCGCGTCGACTAACCCGGAGCCCCCGCCACTCGACGCTCCTATTACCAGTGTTTTCGCAGCACAAAAGGAAGCTGCTGCGCGCCCCGCTGAAGTCGTTACGGGCCCAGCGCAGGGGTGAGCGCTGCCGTCGCGGCGCGTGCGCGACGGCGGGTTTTGCAGGCGCGGCCCAGATTTACGCAGGGGCCCCACACACGCGGATTCGATGGTGTAACGGTCAACGTACCGGCCTGTCATACCCAATTCTGCCGGCGCGGCAGGATTTTCGACACTAGCTAGTCACTAGGTCGAATTCAG
>JAHLJT010002630.1:2836878-2877239 GCA_031308135.1 Acheta domesticus
TTTGTCGCCCCGTGGCCGAGATCGCTAAAGCAGTAGTGCCGTAGTGATCTCGGACCGAGGGGACGCGGATTCGAGTCCCGCCTCGGGCATGGTTGTATGTGCTCGTCCTGTCACCCCCTATCATCACCATATCATGTCATCTTCAGTTACATCCAATAGTGGTCGCTAATGACTAGATATCGGATGTTTAGGGAAATACCTATTTTTTTTCTAGCGAACTTATTTAAAGGCTGATATATGTGCACGAATCATGACAAATGATGACATATGACGAACTTTTATAATGCTTATTTTTGCTTATTTTAGCAAAAATGCCTATTCATTAGAATTATTGCACGTTTTTGCATTTTATGTATTCTTTTTATATACAAACGCTAAGATATCAGAAATTCGGCCATGGTCCAACCTGATCATTCATTACAAAACCTTCAATTCACGTATTTGTATTTTGAAATACGAGTGAGTTCCTGAAGTATACCAACATATATTTCTCGATTTCCCTATTTCATAAATACTAGCCATGTTATCAGAAAATGGTCAATTGACAATACACCGAGGGCACCTTTTGTGTGCAATAAATTTTAATTCCCAGAAGGTTTCAGTGTTGCTAATTTTGGACTTCTAAAATATATGCCAAACATATCAGTAGATGCTCAGAAATCCTTCTCTGTATTCAAATTGATTTTGTGTCCCAATCGTTGCAGATTTGAAATTGCGATCCTTGAAAAGTTACTGGTCATATATTGCAACGGAAACTATTAAGAATAAATGTAGAAGAGTTGTAAATATATATGTCGTTTTACAATTAATTTTTTAACTTTATTGTGAATATAATTATGACACTGCCTTTTTCTCCTTATTCTGGATATTTTCAGTGCCTTTCTAGGCGCCCAAAAGGCGATTTTTTAGTGCCTAAACATCCGATGTCTACTAATGACCTAGCAGTTGATGCGACCTTAAATTTAAAAAAAAGTTTGTTGAGTAAAAGTGATTATTTTGGACCCCTCTTCTTATGCTAGAAGATTGCAACATTTAGCCTGTGAAAGCGTGCATATCCAGAGACTCACCCTTGCGCTGTCGGGGCGCACGGTCCGCGCCGTGAGCTTCTGCAGGTGGTTGGGCAGCGGGCGCGCGGGCGCGGCGGCGGGGTCCGGGCAGGCGAGGGGCGGGCCGCGGGGCGTCCGCGGGGCGGCGGGCGCCGCGCCTCCGGGGGCCGGCGCGGGGGCGTCGGCGGCGGGGGCCGGGGCGGCGGGGGCGGGGCCCAGGCGCGCCTCCGCCCGCCGCACGCGCTCCATCTCCAGCTCGTGCGCCAGCAGCTGCTTGCAGCCGTAGGCGAGCGCGCGCCGGGGCCGGCTGCCGGGGAACAGCGCCAGCTCCTCCAGGTTCCTGTCCACACACACACAGACACTCGAAGACTGCACAGCCTCTGACAGGCAGCTCGAGGTTCAAGTCCCGGCGGCGGCAGGATTGTCGACTCGAGCTACAAAGCTACGTCGAATTCAGCCGCGTTCTGGAGGAGAATTCTAGCGGCCAGCTGCACTGGTCGGGATTTTTCTGTGGTTTTCTCCGAACGGAGAATGCTGGAGTAGTACCTTAAAACGGGCCACAGACCGCGCGCGACCTTTCCTTTCTATTCCTTGTCCGATCCCCTTACTTACACACACTTACCCTTACATCACTACACTACCGTACATACCGCGAGACCGGTCGGGAGATTAGAGCTTGTCTCGGCTGGGGTGGGAGATACCTGGTTGCGGAAAACCCCGCAAACCGCAACTCATCCTTGCAAGGATGCGGCGTGAAGGTGGTGTTGGTAATATGACGCGGCTGAAGGAATGTGTGTGGTAAAAACTATGAAGTGTATAAAGAAAATGTGGGGAGGATCGTGGTTAGAACCGAAAGGTTCAGAGAATATGCCCTGATGAAGGCTGAATAAAAGCCAAAACGTTGGCAGGTTAAAATGGTTTTGTTTAATGACCTACTGTCAAGAATCATTCCATAATATTATTAATAGAGGTCAAGAAACCAAGGAGGTGTTTATATTTTATATTCATATTATTTTATTTTATATTTACTGAGCCATTTTATCGGCCATTAGCTCCGCGAGGGCGGTGCGTGATGTAGCCGGGAGATGGTGTTCCTCCCCGATGGAAGGACGATGGAGGAAACGGCGCGACCAACGCGGGCCGAATGCGGAAGATTCTTGGGCCCTCCTGGCTGGCCCCTTCGCACAAGTGGTAGGATAGTGCATACAAGTGTAAGTATGTTTGTAACGGGAGAAAAGGACGCAACCATGTGGAAAGAAAGATCGCACGCGGTCCTGTTTTTTTAGGGTACTGCTCTCTTAGTCGCCTGGTACATGTCGGAGACGGCACCGAAAACTACTGATGAGAGCAACCGAGAGTAAGAATTCTCCTCAAAATCGTGGTTGAATTTCACCTAGTTATGTAACGATTATTCCTCATCTACAAATCCTGCATCGTCACGACTACAATCCTACAAACGCAGGGTCAATATTGCTGGAGCTGCAACGATGTTGCCAAAGAGTTATCGCAGCTAGTTCTATTAAGAGTGCAAACTAATTAAGCATTAATCGCTACCGATGCTGCATAAATTGATCTCTATAAATTACAAACCGGGTCTTGATTTTGCGTTTAGGTCAATTCAAATAACTATATATTCACCATTGTTTCGGCGGAATATACTAGAAATTCATCAGGCCTTTTTGATGAAAAAATGTACACTAGAATTATAGATCCATACCCCAACTCCCATAAGCAGCCGTGATGAGAGTATATTGAGCCGAAACTTTGGACAGTTGATAAACGAACTTGAACTTATTTAAACTTACGATCTACATCCTATTTACTCGCTAATGCATTATTCCCTGGTATTTAAATCCAAGGTCCCGATTTACTCCCTTCCTTTTGACAATTTCGGATTTTTTAGCGATCGCGCGCATAAGCAGTGTGGCTTGTGTACACTACGTATAAAGCAGACGCGGATTAAGAACTTTGTCGCCTGTACACACGCGAAAAATTGTCGCCTTTTTTTTTTTTTTTTTAAATAATCCAGGGAAAAAAGTATATTCAATAACAAGAATACTGGTAATTTGATTAAAAATTAGACTCGCATATTTATGACAAAATTAATTGAGATTTATTTAATAATTTATGCGTGTTTAATATTTTCTCCAGGAAATCAATTAATTTTTAAATCATATATTTTGATGTATAGAAATAACATAAATTCATCATATTTTTGGTTCCATTTATAGTTATGCATATTCATTATTCTACTTTTGTATTACCTGTAATTCTTAAAATTAATATTGTTTATATTATAAATTATACATATTTAGATACATGTAATTTTGATGATCAATTTGAAGATGTCTCATTTGTACGCAGCCGTACGCTCTGAGGAAGGCCACAATATGGCCGAAACGTGAGCTATCACGAACGAGACGCGGCTTGTCCCAGGTAGCCTAGACAACTCCGACACCGGCTGCGGAAGCCTACGCAACCATACGTCATTTGGTTTATATTTTCACAAAAATCAAATCATATTTAACTACACTAAAAAATAGTATGAACTCTGATATTTTGTTAAAGTAGATAATAGTTTTACAAAATTACACTTTCCATATAAATTCAAATCACGCTAGACTCCGTCACGAAATGTGAAATTTCCGCTGAATTTCCTGCTAGCCACTAAAACTGTTTTTCACCCTGCTGACTACATTGAAAACTTCCCAACAGGGCGGGAATTCCACTGATCTGGCAGAATCTTTAGACACAATTTTATACTGCGGTTTTTCTAACTGTCCGCTCAAGGCCCGTCTTCATGATGGAATATGTCACGACATTTCGCGATGTTTCTCAGACGTGCGGCCAGATATCGCATGATGGTGATCGCATCAAGAAGTACTTGCGACCATGCGACCTCTAGCGGTACGACGGAGAAAGACGCGAAATGCCGTGTGATATTCCATCGTGGCCATAGAGGCTTGAGGGGCACAGTTAGAAAAATCGCACTATAGCATATAATTTTTGCCGCCGTAGGCACGTGCCTCCTGTATCTATGCGTAAACCCCCCTTTGCGTATGAGCGTGTTCTCTAAACAAGGAAAACCGTGTGTATATACGTATGTGTATATACGTATGTGTATATATATTAAGGGCATACTAACGGGTTCGAGCAGGAACTCGTAGGCGCCGTCGGCGCTGCGCTGCTGCCGTAGGTGAGGTTGTAGTCGAGCATGACGTCGACGGCGTGCGCCATCTCGCCGCGCTCGCGCGCCGAGAAGAGCTGCGCGCTCACGGGCCGCAGCGCGGGCACCGTCAGGTCCAGCAGCAGCGGCGCCGTGTCCTGCAGGAAGGGCTGCGCGTGCGTGTACGCGCGCACCGCGGGCGCCATGCCGCGCAGCGCCGTCTGCAGCAGCTGCTGCGCCTGCACGCGCCGCTGCGTCGCCTGCCGAAACAACCAAGCAACAACACGGCCGACGTTAGAATTTAGGCTAAAGCAAATATGTAGGGGAATGCGCTGAATAATAGTGATTCAAAAGTAGTACCAGATAAGGTGATTGGGTTAACGTGGCTAGCAACAAATCACAAATTTCATAACGCAAATCGATGGATTATTTTCGTCAAAAAAAAAAAAGTGAAAGCCGTAGCAAGCATTCTTAAGCTCCAAAGCCTCTACCCCATAGCTTTATTCATCATTAACCCTCGGAGTCCGAGGGGGTTTCTTTTTGTACCCCACACCATAATTCTTGCTAATATAATTGCATGTGTCAATTTTTACGTGTCGATGTTTCCTCTACCAGATTTTTTTTGCATTTTGCATCGAATAAACGCCCTTTACAAATTTTGCTATAATTTCTCGGGTTTAAAATAAGCATTTTTGCTCTTGCGGTCCAAAATGTACCCCTTAGGACTGCATGTTGCAAACGGCCGTTTATTTTTTGTTCTTTTATTCGTAAATATGCCACGGAGTGATATTTAAAATTGCCGCTTAACGTCGCTAGTTACCATTTTACCGCCCAAACTCCGTGCATGTAGCTTTCCTCTTATCTAAGTGAGCGCGTGAGATCAGTAGTACTGGTGAAACTGTATATTCGGCGGCGCGCTGTCGAACATATCGATTTACGTCTTCATGTAAGGAGAGCAATAGCTACTGTTATTGAATCTACGACAAAAGAAACGCAGCAGCATCAGGAAGTAGGCGCGACAAAACGTGGTAGATGCACCATGTGTGAGAGAAAAGCAGACAAGAAACATACTTGAAATGTATGTTGTGGCAATTGGATATCCAGTAAACACTCCATAAAGTTAGAGTCATATCAATGTCAGAAATACTAGCTGTACTAAAAATCAATAACCACTACTAAATGTATTTATGATGGTTTCAAACTTATTGATTTTGGTTAACGTCATTTTTTCTTGCACTTACGCACCATGACATATAACTTCTATGTGGAAAACTTTGTAACGAAATTTGTAATGTATTAATTGATACTCAGAGAACATGATAAGAGGTTAGTTGAAGTAAAATGATTTTCAAATAAAAATAACTTTAAAAATAAATTTTAAAAAAACTTTGGGGTACAAAATGTATCCTCTTCGGACTCCGAGGCAATTTGCCTCTGGATTTCGAGGGTTAACTAAGTATGTTAAAAGTATTAACAAGGGTGGCGAGCAACATTTGAGAATTAGAGCTTTTCGTTCCCGAGTTACAGAAAACCTATTGCATTGGTAAATAAACTACAGATTTGAATTTGTGGCATTGCCAGATTGGCATTTGAATTTGTGGCATTGCAGATTTGAATTTGTGGCACAAAATAGCAACCCACATCCCAGCTCTATTTCCACCACTACTAGCAAAAGGAGATCTCAACTAAACGTGAACATAGTGCAGCTACATTTATGTCCAGACGCAAAACAATGGGTCATCTCAGCAAGGGATCACGGACCAGGATCAAGAGAAACTGGACGATCATCTTGATCGAGATGGGATTAAAATATGCCGTTTTCTCCTGTAACATCCTTGAGTCCAGCCACAACTCTTGCTTAGGGACTACTTTATTTATTATAAATGATTTTCATTAGAATTTTCTTTTTCTTTTGCAAACAATATATTCATAGTAATTAACAGGAACGTGTCCTTAGTGTTTTCACCAATTAAATCACAACCACGAGGTGAAAACACGTCTATAACTGATGTGACTGACACATTAGTGTTCAGAGCAGAACTGTTAGTTTCGGAGTCTTCTAGGGAACATTAACATCAAACTTGAAAATGCGCTGATAAAAAGTGGAATGTTTGCGGTGCTATACACGGCAGGCCAATGCTTGAAGCCTACCGCACCTGGTCCGCAGTACCTTGGTACCTTACTATACGGCGTGGCGTCTCCAGGCAACCCTAAGAAGAAGCTGGAAACGCCTGCCGATGCACAATCCATAGTCACAATTCAGACTCAAATGTTGAAGAACAATCGCAAGGCTCTTCACGAAGGAAAGACACAGTTCAACTGAAATTAAAATTCGGATGATTTGAGGGGTATCGAACCGTGGACCTTTGGTACATGAAACTACCTCGCTAACCACTAGCCCACGGTGACAACAGTAAATGCACGACATATTTCAGTTCATATCGACGCCGCCCATATCCACCGGATATTCAACTGACAGTCAACTGTCTGAGTATACCATGTGGTCCAAAGATGAACCACATCGAAAATGAAATATTCAATACACATGTCAATTCTCAAATTTTATAAATTAAAATATCAAATTCCTCAAATAAGTGCATGAAAACACATTAAATTTGTATTCACATTAGACAAGTCAACTCGATTGGTTTCAATGAAATCAGGGAGGAAAAATAAATAAAAAGATGTACTACTTCAAAATATTTAAAAAAGCAATAAAAATAATAATTTTAAACATTTATTTAGTCTTTCGATTCGGCATTCACTTTACGTGGAAATTCTTTGGTTGTATATTGCTTGGGTGCTAATACTGTTCCTCACAGTTCCAAATTCTGGGCCATTTCATTATTATCCTTCACATCTTTGAACGCCATTCTCAGAATTTCATAAAATTACCACAGTACCGCCGAAACACGACAAAGGTATCTTTTAAATCGAGCACGATTGCCGAAGTTATGGCTGAACAAACATAAAATGCACAAGATAAAATTTACAATTGTTTGAAGACGAGTACAAATTAACGCATAGAGATTAACTCTTAGCATACAATCTATGTCTGAATGCTTTATCCTATTCGCCTGCTTTGCGAAACGGCCACTTCGAAATACAAGTTACATACAGTAGAAACGTCAAATGGCAACATTTGAATGAAAAAGGAGTTTCCTGCAAAAGTACTAGACTGAGAAAAGAGTAAGAATGAAAGAGCACCAATCAACTTTCAAAACTTTCTCAATTCAAGATACACTTATAGATATGTCACTCCTCCACATTTTACTTGGAGGCAAATTGGAAGTTTGAAGTATTTTCTCAAAACCAATCAGCCATGGGAATTCAACATTTTTCTTCTCTCACATTGAAACACGAACGCATTACGTTTGTTTGCTTCGTTCGTCCTTAACGTTTCGAAAAACGTAATAAATTCACATATCCCGTTGACCTATTAAATTCGTTCTTACATTAGAAACACTGAAAATACATTACAAATGAGCCGTCTAGCTGTTTCGTGTACATCCGAGCTTTCAGCGGGTGAAAAAATGAGTGCGACTTGGAATCTTTCGATTCTATGTTTATTACATACTCGTATCTACTACTTAGAATGAGAAAGTAATGTAATGCTGCAGGAAAAACTCTTAATGTTTTCAACAAAAAACACGTTTTGTGATGCCATAAAAGTGGATTTACCTTGTTCCTATACGTAGTATATTAATTTCTCCTAGAAGTAATAGAGTCAAACTCCACGTTTTGTGGATCCATGATACTGAAGAAGTCCTCAAACCTGTCT
This sequence comes from Acheta domesticus, assembly GCA_031308135.1. Taxonomy (NCBI): domain Eukaryota; kingdom Metazoa; phylum Arthropoda; class Insecta; order Orthoptera; family Gryllidae; genus Acheta; species Acheta domesticus. The sequence goes on from JAHLJT010002630.1 coordinate 2,844,872, forward strand.
TGTCCGTCTGTGAACACCCCCCCCCTAAACGGTGTATACAATTTTCAAGATAACTCACATACCCTGATAGATGTGGATGAAGTCGCGGCTTCTCGAAATTGAAACTGATATTTTAGAGGTTGTTTACACGTTTCCATAACCTTATGGATTTTTTTAAGCTCCAAATTTGTCCTTACATTTTCTCGAATAGAACAAAGTACGCTCAAAAAAATGGTGCATGTCCGAATTTAATTGAAACCATCGAATATTCAAAATTAGCAAAAGTAAGGGATAATAGCGAATTTTTTTCGATGCCCTCCTTTGACTGCATAAACGAAGATAACAGACCTTTTTTGCATGAAGTCTTTTCTTCAAAATTATATTTTAAAATAATTTCAGATCCTTTTTTAATGTTTTCTCAAAATAGCTCCAAATGATTCACTGAAGTCAAGTTTACGGGGCTTGGTCAGTATACGCAAAAAAATTTAACACATGTTTTTTTGCTCCTACTGACCAAGCCCTGTAAAGCTGACTTCAGTATAATATCGTTAATGATTCTCCAGGTTCCAAATAGTTCTTCCAAAATGGAGTAAACTTCGCTCAAAACTTCTTCGTGCGATTTTCATTCCAACTAACGGAATTTCGACGATCGCACAATTTTTTTTTTTTAATTTCTTCAAACACACACACATCAATATTGAAGCTATAGATTCCTTTCTCAATGAAATCCATACATTCTTTTAATTTTCCTCGAAGTCAAAAAAATTCTGTCGTACTCCGCCATTTTATAGCACCAAACTACACCACTAAAACTTTCAAAGAATGTTCGATGCATTAGTCTTGAATCACGCACTTCCTAAATTTTAATATACAATACTCTCACGATATGAGCGAATAATCAATGAACCTTGACGATTTTAAATGTTTCTTAATGTGGGTTCTTAAATAACATATTAGAGAATTATTTATTTGTAAAATAAATGACTATGACGGAAAATAAAAAGACTATGGCGTATATTTATTTACCTTCCTAGAACTCTGTATTGAAACAAATTGTAATACCACCGAGACAAAAGTTACTGATATCTCGTTTACGCAATGAAAGAAACTTCACTTCCGCTGAAAACCTGCCCCAAAACGCAGCTAGTGGACCACAATCACGGGTACATTACTTTTACCGTCCCACCAAAGACGAATCAGCAACATTTCGCTTTTCCACTTCCACCAGAGACAAACCTCTCAAGCGAGCAACACAGTCCTCCGAAGCATTCAATTGGTGGCGCGACAAGCGGCAATTTACGAACTCAAAGCGTCTGCGTTGAGTCTTCGCGATGGCCGCTGATTGGTTATCACCGCCCGGCAGACGCTTTTACGAGCCAACGACAGAAAAAGCCATCGACGGTTTTTAACTCTCCGCGATCACCGCTCTCCCCTTTTCCCCTCCCCACCCTACAGCTCTCCCCCTCCCCCAGCCCTCAGACACGCCTCGCCGGCGGCGGCGGCGGCGGCGGCGGCAGCAACAGAGCTTTTTCTTATTCTTCGCCTCCGCGAGACGTAATTCATGTACTTTTGTCGTTGCGGTAATTATTGAAAAAGCCTTTTAAGAAATGAAAACATTTTGCGCGCGAAGACGAAGGAAACAAATAAAGAAAAGAAACAAAAAAAGGGGGGGGCGGCGCGTGCAAACGCCCAAAAGAAAACAAGCCGGCGGAAGCGAGCGCGCGTTGGTGAAAACATAATGACGACGGTGACGGACACGAGAATCCTGGAGGGGAGGGAGGTCCGGAGGTGGGGGAACGGTCGGAGAGGGGGAGTGAAAACATCCGGAAGGAACGACGCGAGTGAAGGCACGCAGGATGAGAAGGGCAGACGGGGGCTGGGGAGGGGGGCAGCAGGAAAGGGCGGGAAGTTGCAGACGGTGCGGGGGCGTGGGAGGAGCAGGAGGAAGGATGAGGGGAGGGGGGGAGGCTGGAGCGGGAGCGGCGAGAGAGGAATTTTCTTTTTCTTGCGCGCGGATCCATTTAGAACCGACTCGCCTAACGAGTCGCGCGAATTATGCAAACGCTCGCCGCACCATCTGGCGAGAGGGGGAGGGAACGAGAAAGACCCCGCCCCTCCCCAACCCCTTCCCCTCCGGCCCGTTTATAATTAACCAGCAGAGGGGAGAGGAAGGGGGCGGAAGGCGCGTGCGTGCCGGAGGACGCCTCTACCCTCCCCCTCCCTTCTTCTTTCACCATCCTTCCTTCCACCCACACTCCCCGAGGCTCCGCGTCTTCCCGAGTCGAAACTTCTTTAAAATGTGGGCGTTCATAAACACTGACGTAATGATTACTTTGCAAACTGCGGCGCGCCCGTAGATGAATCTTCCGAGCGAAGCGGGGCGACCCAGCCGGGTTTGTCCTCTCCGGGCTGCACGCCCCCTACCTCCTCACGTAGGGCAACAAGAGAGCAGGAAGAGACCCCCGCGGCCAAGAGGGGGGCTTGCGCGCAGGGTGATGAATTTCTGCACGCCGCAACCCTTCATCCTGCTGCGCCAAGTGCAGTTGTATGGGAGGGAGAGGATCAGGTGGAGACAAAAGACACAAAGCGAGTTTGAACAAGAAAGAACGCGTGCAAACTTCTTCCGCACGACTCAATAATATAAATGAAACCTACACAAAACAATCATGAAAAAAGAGAGGGAGAAGAAGCAAACTGAGACACAGAGAGTCAGAGGGGAAACTTGACAAAACGATTCCCCACACTTTCATTAGTTATATTTCAATTAATATTGCTGCGAGCATTGCGTATGTCGTTGAGGTTTCGCGTCTTCTGTTTGTACCCCGGGAGATCCTACGTTCCGACTTGTGGCAAGATTCTCGACACTTGGGAATTATACTGCGATTTTCGTAACTTTGTTCCTGACAGGAATCAGCTGTTTCGCGGCTATCCAATCAGGAGCTTATATTTCGCGACAGTGACGTCACTGTGGTGACGTTTAAGCTCCCCATTGGATGAAACCGTGAACAGCTGATTTCTGTCAGGGACAAAGTTACGAAAATCGCAGTATATCCGAGTCGCAGCCTGCCCGTGGTTGGATGTGAATTCCGGAAGGCGGCGTCTTTGATGCGTTTCCTCCTTTGATTCCAGGCGCATTCGCGAGCGGGATGTTACTCGATGAGCCACGGACCGGACGCAATCCTTTCTTCCCTGTCCTCTCTCTCTTACTAACAGCACGGCGCGAGATGAGAATTATCCCTCACCTACACCCCCTCCCCCATTTTCAAGGAATAGATTTTTCAAGGATCGATAGCAGGCATGCCGTGTAATCTCGAGTAAAAGAAAACTTGAAAACCCCCCTCCCTCCCTAAATTAATGCGGCAGAGTAACTTTCCAAAGAGCATTCCGACATGAATGCTACTCCGTAGTACCTTGTAGAAGACCAAACGACGAAATAGGTAAGAAAATAATTAAGCCATTTCCATTGCCATTTAAGTAGATTCTATGTAACAGGTTGCTGAGTTCATACGACAAAAAAGTAAATAAATCAAGAAAATGGTACGTCCCTCAGAAGTGTCCTTCAAAGGAGCTTGGGATGCATAGTTCACTGTATAGTAAGTAGTATGTGAAAATTTGCTTACGACGCATTCTCACACGGAGGTTTCGGAGACTAGTCAAAATGCTTTTCGTAACATTTTAGAGTCATGGAAGCTGGTAATCGGAATATTTTGGTCCCTAATTTCCGTATTGGTGAGGTTCCGGAATATGAATTCAAGCAACTGTAATTCTTTTCTAGGCTCCATTATTGAAAAAATTAAACAAAAAAAGATTGAAAGAATGTCATAATAATACCAATATCATAATACAATACCTAATAAGGCAATTCAATTCAATATCGTACACTCTACAAGACACGAGTTAAATTTGCAAAGCAGCAGTCAGTTGGGAGACTGACGATCTGCGAGGTATCGGGTTCGATACCACAGGATGACCAGTGAAGTGAAGCACACAAGAAGATGTTACAAAGTTTAATTTGGTCATAGCTCCGTACAAGCTGGAGTTGCCGAAAGATGTGAGCTCTGTGACTGGTGAGCGACTACGCTGCTTTGGCTGTCGTGCTCCTCAGTACGTATTGCAATGATGTTTGTACATCTGTTTTCGGATGTTTACAAGGTATATTGGAAGTTTCCAGCACAAGGTTCTTACAGATAATATAATACAAAGCTAGTTTCCAGGAGGTTTCAGGATGTAGCATATTTATCACTGAGTCGTCGAACACGGATTATTGTACATTAGCAAACGTGAAGCAAGCGGCACTTGGGGCGCTTGGCAGGGTGGCGCCATCTAAGAACGCGGGATGCGCACTTTCCTTGTTCTTGTATCTGATAGGTCACATAACCCACGTGACTGCACCCGATAATTCTTGCGGGAGCGTGGACCGTAACGTTCGAGTTGGCGCATGCGCAGTGGCTCTAAAGTCGGTCCGCAGCGTATGCGATACGGTGCTTCACGCTGTGCGAAGGTACCCTCCGGTAAGCTCTAATTGGCCGGCTGGCGCGCCGGCGGAGGGTTCGTAGCCACGCCACTTAAACGGGCCAAGCGGCGGCCGGTCGGCAGCGGCGAGGGCCCACCTCGCGTGCTCCGCCGCCCGGAAACGAACGCGAGGGCGAGGGCGCGGGTGGAATGGCGCTCGCAACAAAGGTGGATTAGGGCCGCCCCCGCGTCCCGCGGCGCGCTGCCGTACGAAGCACAGTGGCAGAGAACCGAACAAAACCGAGCACATACATGCAGCCGAACACGTTGTGGATGTTTCCGGGGACGTTGAAATGGTCACAAGTAGAGGGTGGATTTTAATGAAATGTCATTTTTTTTCTTTTCACTTTAGAACAATGCAGTTTAGTATAGAAATTCGTTTTATGTTGTACCAAAAGGACATGACCCATTTTTAGGTCATTTTATTGAATTTTTCGTCGATTTCCATTAATAAGTCATTTTGTACCTTTTTAAGTCATTTTTAATGATTTTTGCTGATTTCATCAATTTTAATATAATTTTCATGGTACTTGCTTCAAACAATATTTACGAGATGCCATAAATGTTCGCCACCGGATTACTAAGTAGTCCACTGGATTTTTTCGTTCACATATTGTAATGTCAGCTGTTGTGAGTACTATGAAATCTCAGGTTCCTGTGACGCCTATCGGCGCCTTTGTCAGTTCGACCGATTTCGCAATAAATAAAGGCCGAGATTTTCTTTTAAAGAACAGTCCAAACCAAAAGCTTGCAAGCTGGGTTCGCGGGAACGAAAGGATGAAGCTTCGATTGCATTAATAACATATCCAACAGCTCGAGTTGTTCATTTGAAGAGGTTTTTATCAATTTTTTACGCCATTTTTCTTTGTTTTTAGGGCATTTTAAAAACATTTTACGAGCAATTTTTTGATCATTTTTAACAATTTTTAGGTCATCGAAATCCGTCATCTAGTCATTAGTCTCGTAAGTGCAGTGAATGTTTTAGTAGGGATGTGGTAGTGTTACCTCCCCACACGCTGGCTTGCGAGGTTTCTCTAGCTATCTTTGCCCTCCCCTCCAAGATGCACCGCCCCAGCCGGAACGAACTCTAACCTGAGAGCGTAGGCTTCCGCGGTCAGTATTAACGCGGCTGCTGGGAGACGCCGCGTCCTAGGCACAGGTGTCAAGAATGACCGCCAGTCTGCGACCTTCCTCAGGGCGAAATGCGAAATGGCACATGGGCCACCGCCTCGTCCTAAGCACAACGTTTCGCATTTCGCCCTGAGGAAAGTCGCAGAATGGCGGTCGTCCTTGGCACTTATGCCCGGGACGTGGCGATCGCCCAGACAGTCACGTTAATGCAAACTCTTACCTCTCGACATGAGTAATAATGTAGTGCATGTAAGTGTGTAAGCAAGGAGAGAAGACAAGACAAGGGAAGGGAAGGAAAGATCGCGAGCGGCCCGTGGCCCGCTTGTTACGGTACTTCTCCGGCATTCGCCTGGCATTGATCGGAGAAACCACGGAAAACTACCTATCTTCTGGCAGCCTACCGCTAGAATTCTCTATAGAGCGACTAAATTTGACCTAGCTATTCAGTGAGCCTCGAACCCTACGACCTTCCAGTCAGAGCTGCTGTTGAGACAGCGGCAAAGCTGGATCTGAGCTGAACTCAGCCGCGTTGTTGTCGATGGTGTCTCCTAAAACCCTGAGCGTAGCAAATATGAGACCTGGACTTTCTGACTGTCAGGGTTCTTTTACATATGACACGCAAGGCATGGCAAGGCACGGAGGATTTCGGGTTTTAACCAGATAGGGAACGGTGAGTTTCCAAAGGACGGAAAATCCACCGTCTGCCATTTCACGATTGTGGCATGTAAAAATAATGCTTGCTGAGTGTCAGGTAAAATCAAATACTTCGACCATTCTCTTTCTTCCCAGACACCAAATTCTTACATTCAGGAAAGGAACAAGAAACGAGTAAACATGACAGCGCTCTATCAGTTCCTGTCGACGATCACAACAAACTAGTGGAGCACGTACTTTCTCGTCCGTATTTTCAAGCAAAATTACGCGAAAAGTACTCAAATTTTCGAAACATTATACATGACCTTATTTTAAAATCTATCTTTAAGGAACAGGTTCATTAAGGGAAAAATATCTTTAATATTTTCGTTGTAGGAAATCTAAAAATGAAGTTGAACTTTTGCAATTTTCGAAAAATCAGGGTTTTCAACAAACATGAAACTTACACCATTCTCTTAAACGTTCTACACACTATTCTACAGCAAACTTTAATCAAAGTGATGGAGACATTTTTTTTTAAATTTTGAAAATGTCCCATGGGCTTCTTGTAAAGAACCCTCAAAATTAAAATATCGGTTTCAAATTCAAGAAGTCACGACATCAGCCAGATCGATTGAGGAATATCAATTTTGGAGAAAATCGGCTGAACAGTTTGGCCACTAGCGTTGTTCACAGACGGACGGGCAGCAGTTTTGCCGTCATTCAATTTCTCAGTATCAACAGGGATTCTGGCTGCACGAAGTGTTAGAGGATCTTTTCTAAATTTTGCAGCTGGATTTATCCACCTTTTCGTCACTATAATAGGAATGTTGGTACCTAAAACTCGCCGTTTTTCCGCGCAGCAGTACCTAACTTTCACTCTACTCCATAGCGAGAAAGTAAAAATATGTGGTAGTATTCACGTGGCGCCTGATTCAAATAAAGCCAGCAACACAGCCCACAGTTCGAAGTGGACAAATGAACGAGTTTCCATAGCCGATAAATTGAACCTTCAAACATGTGAGAATAGCTTGTAGCTCGAAGTTCCAACCCAACGTATTGAATGATTGAACTGATGCCTTATTTTAAGTGGCGAGACTCAGGCCATGTGACCGGCTCTTCCGTCTGACCAGACAAACTTCGCTACACTCCTTTCACCAACTAGCGGAGAAAGAAGGTATTATCTGGGGCGACGAAACAGGCCATTTTGAATTTAGCTCAGAGGCGTCATTTAGGCTTGAGGATCTTTTACATGCAAGTAAATCTACTAACATGGGACAGCCGGCTTTACTTCCCCTCCGAAGGAAGACGTACGAAGGATTTTTTCGCCCTTAAAAATCGACCGGGTTTGAACCCACGAACTTGGGTACAGCAGTCCGTTACGCTAACCGCTACACCATCGCAAAACCGCAATGATTTTGTTCCCCTTTCCGTCCATTCATAACCACTGTGCTGAGGCAGCAACCGCCGCCGCGCCACGCCGTCACGCCGCTAGCCGCCGTCCCGCGCCGCGGCACGCCGCCGCGCCGCGCCGTGTCGTTTCCTTCAACTCACGTTGCCGCACCGCGAATTTCGCTACCGGCTAATGAGCACGCCGCTCGGTGGTAATAGGCCGAGTTAGGCCGATTACGGAAGGGTTGTCATTTGTTTTATCGTCGCCGCAGCCGCCGCCGCCACCGCCACCGCCACCGTCCTAGTCTGGTTGCGGGGGGCGCCGTTAAGCCTGGCTTTCTTTCCCCTTCCGCCGGGCGAATGAGACCCGGCGTAATCCAGGGTGCAGAATTCGGGGTCCCAGAAGGAGCGTGAGACCTTAGGTTGTTAAGAGTTCTTGTTAAGGGAAGAAACTCTTCACCTGGTATAATTTGTTCTCATATCCTCCGTTTATGCTACGTTTTCATTATCATCAAATTAATGTTCCTAACTGTTCATATTTAATCTTACGCGAAATCTTTCTGAATTGAATCTTAAGCGAAACACTTCTCTCTAAGGTGTACTTAAAAAATAAAACAACTACTCAAATAACATTTTACTTCCTTTCGGAATTGAATATTGATTGCGTTAATTACTACATCTATAACATTGAAGCTACGGGATAAACATATGAATTGCAACATGAATATTACTAATATAACAATGATGCACACGCAACTTTAATTTTAAAGCCCTTCAGTTTTCCACATAGGAGTTGGCTACCCTAATGGGACGGTTTTAAAACGTAGTAATGAGAGATGCACTAATGTGCGAGCCGCGACACAGTTCCAGTGGTGCTTTCTTGCTGTTGTAATATTAAATGCCCGGTACTGGAAAAATGACTGTGTACTCTTGGTAGCAGTTGCGAAAAACGAATTTTGTCACTTTTAAAGCTAAAACGTAATTAAAATAATAATAGAAAAAATACGAAATAAAAAGAAGTCAGAGAAAGAGAAGGTAGATGAAACTAACACATTTTTTGAAGGACATATTATGGTGAGCTCAAGACGTTTGAGGAACGTCAAAACAATGGGCAAGTAGTGAGAAAATGTGAAGTTTATGTGTCTTCCAGTATTCTTTGATCCCTTGAGAAAATACCCAAAACGGCCCCTTTCTTTGCTTCTGGTCAGTAAATGTATCTCTAACATGCTAGTGAAACAAATTAATAATAATAATAATAATAATAATAATAATAATAATAATAATACAGAAAAATACGAAAATCCAAATCGCAAATAATACTGCAGTATCAGGCACAAATATTCTATAGACTGCCGTTAAATTAAAAATCCCTGCGAGTTAATACGTGTGTCACCTGCAACAACAGATCACATTTGATGCTACGCACGCAGTAAAAGCAAGACTTCATTAGAATGACAACACCATAATGACAACAACAAAGCAAAATACGCTCCACCTAACTTGGACGCTGTACGGTAAATTAAAAATTTTTAGCCGTAAGTACGAATACCGGGATAAACTAAATCGAATTGAGGACGAGAAATATCACAACGAGAACGAACGTGGTACCCACAAAGCACAACGAGATTCACGTAATCGCCACAGTACGGCAAATGAACCACCGGAGACGGACGCAAGCGCACGCCGCTACCGCTTAGAGTAATCCAGTCGTCCAGGTAAGTTAACGAGCAACCGAGGGAGAATTCGTTGCACGGTAACACAATTCTTAATAAGCGGTTTCGTAAAACCCGACGTGGAAGCCCTTTCAAACCCACCCACACTACGCTGACCACACGAGCCCACGCGCCGGTCGCGCGGTGACCTGCTGTGCGCGGGCAATGCTCTTAGCGGAAGTGAATTACGCGATCCGCCCTCGCCGTTAACTAGCGGTAATTCGCGACGGGTGGATATGAGCGACACGCAGCAAACGAGGTCTGGCCCCGTAAGGAAAGTTTTTAATACGTACGGGACGCAACAAAAAAAACACCGGGGGTGCGGCTACGGCAACACAGAGGAAATGCAACACGAGGTTGAGAGCGGAGTTTTCTGGGAGAAAGGGATGCGCGGCACGAGAGTGCAGGACACATCGTGACAGAGCTGGGGTGCGATATTTATGTTACCCACGTTGCTGGAGGGGTCTATTCAAGGAAGTACGGAGAAAGGAGGCTCAGGGCTCATCAACTGATGTCACTGCACGGCCTGGGGTTTATCGGTTCGAGTCCTGACAGTGGCAGGATTTTCGACACTAGCCAGATAGCTAGGTCGAGTCCTGTCGCTGTCTGGAGGATAATTCTAGCGGCCGGCTACTCTGATTGGTAGTTTTCCGTGGTTTCTCCGTTCAATACCGGGCAAATGTTGGAGCAATACCCTAACAAACGGTCCATAGACCGCGCGCGATCTTTCCTTTCTCTGTCTTGTCCTATCCTCACCCTTTATTTACACACACTCACACTAACATGCACTACACTACAACACATGCCGGGTGACCAGTCGAGAGTTTGTCCCAGCTGGGGCGGTGCCCCGCTGGTGGGAGATACCTGGTTGGGGAAAACCCGCTAGCCGACGGTGGGTCCGCCCCAGAGCTCACCATCCAGTGGGGGAAATATCACCGCTAACTCGAGGGAAAAGTGCACTATGCTTACGGGACGTATGACCTTGGCAGCTGACGCGCCGAGAATCACTCGTAATCAAAGTAGTGTACAAGGAGAAAACGTACGAAAATAATCGTTTGAACACCCATATAAGAATAATTAAATGTTCTAAAATTTAAATAAAATAGTAATGGACGCTTGAATGGTCCCAAACCTTAATATTCCTTACTTGGAATACTGCAAATGTGTTTGATGTACAGCAATACAAACAACTTTCCAGTATCAGCACAACGTAACGAAGCATTGAAAGAAAGATATTCCAAAAAAACTGTAATCATAGTCATTCCTAGATCCAATGTCTGTGACTTCTACGTCAGTCGTACAGCGACCGGTTAGGGAAAACTGTCAATGAGAAAGGATAGCCCTTACGAAATGATAGAATAAGAGGTGAAACGACGCGACGAGAGCGGCAGAGCGGAGTTTTGGGAGAATGCCGCCGCGCAAATTGTTCAATTACGTGACGTCACACGCGATCCCTGCTGGGACGTTACGGCAACCTGACATCAACACTGCCTCCACGTCCTAAGATCTTCACTAAAAATTATACAGAACGCGGAAAATTGATAGATTGGGGTTTGTCATGCCGGATGAAGTCATCTCAGAAGATCGCTTTGTTTGTTATAATGCAGAGCGTAGCAACGACAACCGCATCACTTGTTACTGTTGTGTTCCTGCTGATACAATAAAATAAAGAAATGACGCTAGTTGCTATGTATTGTAGGATATTGATGTATGTACGAATTCACGAGGAAATAAAGTCTATTTTGTTCGCTGTTACTAGAAAGTCCATCAGTCAATATTTCTAACAAAAATGAGCATCCCCGAGTGGCGAGCGTAAAGGCCGAGCGTACCAGCGAAAGAGGAGGTCGCGGGTTCGATGTCGGTTGGGTGCCTTTGCACATGAGCTCATCAAGCGTGTTTGTGCCGCCGACCAGTACGGAGTTCGTAAGTCGATTGCTCGGCGCGGTGATTTCCACGATCAGTTGCACAAGACTGCTGGAGCAGCACCCTACCCAACGGGCCACGGACTGCGCGCCATCTTCCGGTTGTCTCTTTGCTTCCTTTCCCATGATCCCCCCCCTATGTGGGAGAGTAATTCCCACACCTTCCTCGTAACAGGTACAGCCAGCGGGAGCTATAGCCCTTTAAAGAAACGCTTATAAACATGTTAAAAGTGAAGGTTGATAGGTATATGTTATGTCTACAAGCAAGCTTTCGAGGACTGCCAAGCAACAAGCACATGCTTCTGGGTCAATGACCCCCATCTCGATCAGGTTTTTCTCAGTTTCCCTGATTTATTGAGCAAATACTGAGATGGCCCCTTGTTTTGCTTCTGGACGTAAATGTAGCTTCACTGTGCGCACGTTTTGTTGAGCACTCCTTTTGCTTTTAGTGGTAGGAGTAGAGCTGAGGGTGAGTTACTATTTTGTTAGCAGTGCAGAAAAATCACATCTGCAGTTCGTTACAGTTGCAATTATGTTTTCTATAACTCAGGAACGAAAATGTCTAGTTTTTCAAATAATGTTGCTAATCTCCCGCTTGCTTTTTTAATTTTTTTTATTCTGGACCTCAAGAAAATGAGCGCAGATAATCTTCTCCCCATAAGTCATATACGAAGTTTTTACTGTTTTCTTGACCAATAAATATCAAATACCAAACATATTCTCCTGATTACATTCCCACTTAAAACCCTCATCTACAAAATGAAGCAATGAACGCACTTCCTGAAGCTGTTGGCCCAACGCGCATAAGTCTTTTTAATGCAATTAAACACCACCAACCTATAGCAGCGATTGCCGACGCTGGGAAGGCGGGTGCAAGCGCCCTCTAATGGCGGGAAACGATAATTATTAGCGGCCGCCCGCGGGGCCAGGGCGCGGCGCCCGCAGACCGCACACAAGTTCCCGCCGCGCTAAGTGGAAGAGATTCTCCGCTCAGTTCGGAAGCTTAATATCGCCGGTATGCAGGTGAAACTCACTAACTCCACAACCGTGTTTCGAGATTAATCTAGTTGAAGTTGATTCTGTTAGTATAAAAAGTTCAAAAGATCCAAAAAGATTTCGGACAGTCAAATTTATTACATTAAAAACTTTTATTTATTTTATTTATTTGCTTTTATTTATTTGTGAAATTTTTATTTATTTTATTTTAGGCCATAAATAAAAGTTTTTAATGTAATAAAGTTGACTGTCCGAAATCTTTTTGGATGTTTTTGAACTTTTATATCAATCTATGTGACAGCCTTATAAAAGAATTTCTTGATTCCGTTAAGTTTGTCTTCTCAAAGTCTTTTATTAGACAGGAGATAAAACTGGTTTTCTTTTACACACACTTAAATAGGTAATATTGCTTTGAAGAAACAAGTAAAACCAAAAAGCAAGTCCAAAGACGGATTTTTCATGCTCATTTTCACGTGACAGACTTAGACAAAAAACAAATGATCGACAATTACTGCACCCAAACTCCACGACTTCAGCAATTTTTCTAATAAGAAAAAGACTTAGCGATGTAAATAACTCAAAAACACACTAAATGGTTCCACTGAGTTTCACTTGTGTACCCACGATTTATTGTTCGGTGTTCGTGCAACATGATAAGGCGATTTTCAACCTGTGTTGTGAATAAGCCGCGGAAGTGCCGCGAGAAAAATGGAAGCAAAACATTAAGAAAGATTCTCTGTATTAGAATTAAAAACGAGAGGAAAAGTTTTTAAAACATTTTATCCGCATATGCAGAAAATACGACCTGTTGGCGACTGTGATAACACAAGGTAATGAAAACCTCGAACACCGATAATACTCTGACAATAATGAAATATTGGACTATTTACCTATTAACTCAAATAATTTATTGTTAACAGGTAATCTTAAATATAAACCATAAGTACCGGCATGATTCATTTCATATATCAGTGCATTTGAAATAGGAAATTAATTTCCATTTACTGCAATACTTCGAAAAATTACCGCTTTTGAATTAAGATATATCCTACAAAATCTATGACAAATTTTAGGGCACGTTTATTATTACATTTTATAACGCAGGCGAGTATATCTTGAACCACGCCGGTTTTAAATAAATGGAGTATTACTATGACTGGACACCAACGTTGTCTGGAAACATAGGATCTTTTACCACGTTATTTATTTGTTTTCCCCTTTCGTGTGCCACCTTCTACTGAAAACAGGATTTTGGAAATATCGATAAATTTATACAATATAATCCCGCACTTCGGGTACCGATAATGCAATAGCGATGTACCGATATTTTCTATCTTCAAAAGCGCGATTCCCACCATTGCAACGAATCCCCATGTCCGCTCGTTACAAGCCACGCCCCGCCTCGCACCGGAAACTCCACACCCCCTGCCTGCTCGCCTGCCCCTCCCCGCCACGCTCTACCACGCCCCGCCCCGCCCCCTTGCTCTCGGGCGCGTCAGGACTTTAATGGTTTGAAACAATAATTACGCGACCGCAGGGCCCCGAGTGGGGAAAGCGGTAGGGACGGACGCACGAAATTGGGGGAGGCAGGGCGGTCAAACGAGGCGGCAAGGGCGGGGAGAGGGCCGACGGTCCGTGACCACGCCCCTTGGCAAGCACGCTCCCAAACCAACACTCACTCACAACGCATCATCCCGAATAGGCGTTTTTTCCACTGCCAACAAATCATGCTATATCATTTCGCAGTGTCGTCACTCACATCACAAACCTTCCATCGTTTGGACCATACAGAAGCCACCTTTGCGGATTCGGATGGTACAACGGTCGGCGTATTGTTGTTGTACCCAAGATTGCGCGTTCAAACCCGATCGAAGTCGTGGATTTTTAAGGTACCTTCGTACGCCTTCCTTCGGATGGGAAGTAAAGCCGGCTATCCCATGTAGTAGATTACTGCATTAAAAGATCCTCAAGCCTAAAAGAAGCCTCTGAGCTAAATTCAAATCGCCTGTTTCGTCGTCCGAGATAATACCTTCTTTCTCCGCTAGGTGGTGAAAGGAGTGTAGTGAAATTGCGTGGTCAGATGGAAGAGCGGGCCTGATGGTTCGAGTCTCGCCACGTAAAATAAGGTATTAACTAACTAACCTTCCGACAGCGACAAAAATCACATGCACACTACCACGGGCACCGTGACCTTCACCGACTACGCGGTGGCGCATTACCCCTTTCAGAGGTTATTGCATTCATCATACCTCTACTTCAATCATTACTGTACGTTCATTAAAATAGTCAATCGTCATCATCGTTAAAATCGTGTCATCTACTCAATGAATCATCACTCTTGATCTCAAGAGTACAAGTACCCCTACATGCTAACAACTACATAAATAAACACACTGATCGTGTAAGTTCAGGTCAATGAAATGGCGCTGATGACTATTTTATTTCACGTACTGCCTAATCAATGTTTTACATTTATTTCTATGAAGGAGTGATCTTGCGGATTAATTAATCAAATATTATCTATGTATTCAGCTTTCTTCCGGGAAAGGAGTAGATTTGGGTATGTTTCGACAATACAAAGGTCGATATCTTCAGAGCCTGTTGTTAAATTTGATGCCCACGTCAAGAATTAGATGAACATGTTATTAATATGTGACGAATATTAGTCACAAATCGTCTTAACAACTACTCATTAAAGGTTCACATCGCCCTACTACCGTATTATGTAAAAGGAGAATACGTTTTCACGACTGAACTTCAGAGTTTTTCAAGTGTTGGCTCTATTTCCCACAATTGCGACGTTCCTATTTCCGATGTGGCCCTACACTAGAACACTGTGATGTTCAATCTTAAGGTTCCAAACTTGTGTCCCTAGTAAGAAAATGTGACTGATACTTATTGTAAACACTGTTGCCATCTGAGACAAGTTCCGACTTACTGGTTAGAAAAGAGTCGCAGCAACAAAATGTGTTAAACCCTAACGCCACTTCAATACACATACTAGAATTCATAGCTCCGAGGCAAATACAATGTAATCTAAACAACTACTGGAATTATCCCCGTGATAAGTTCTCTATCGAACAACAAATCCGAAACAGAGGCACTCAGTTTCGCTTCTGCATCGCATGAAAACAGAGTTACATATATTGCTCGCCAGACCCTACACTGCTACCAACCTAACGGAAGAACTACCAACCGATATCAGGATTTAAGTCTTTGCCTCGACCCTTGTTCCAATACTTTCCCTTCTCACGTAATAAATTTTCACACCTTACATCTTCAAAATAAAGGACAAAATTAATTCTTGGTAAATGGAGGAACTTCAAATTTGTTAAAAAAAATTAATGCGTGCAATAAACATGCAAATAAAAAAACAGAGCTATAAAGAATTAATTCACTTCTTCACACTTCCCCGCACAGTTGACTGAATGGTTACATTTTATACAGTACTCCTGTTACTTCACACTTTTTGCTCATGTTTTGTCGTTATCAGAAGTTAGTTGTTAATATCTGTATAATTTAATTTGAGCATGATGCCCTTGTAATTTTACTTCCATTTTTTTTTAAATATACATGTTTGTAGACTTTGAGACTGTAACCAAAGGAGACAAAACAAATCCCCCAAACTTATTTGATTTTATGTTTCATATATTTTATTAAATAGCGCTATTTAAATATAACTGTGGTTTATAACACCACTTCGTCCAACTTCACTACAAACCAATGGCTACCCCGCCTTCACCGCTTCATCCCCTCTCCTCCACCCCGGGCATTACCAACGCCCCGCTGCAATACACGCTAATCATCTTCCACAACAAACGCCACCGCCATGGCTACCGCCAACTTTCACCAACGCCATTACAGCCGTTATCCCCTCCCCCTCCGGCTCTCTTCACCACCGTTAACGCGCCCGCCCCGGCCGCCCTCACCTCCCCGCCCCCTCGCTTTGGATCGGCCAGGCCGGGCGTTCACAGCGCCCGCGCACGCCTTTTATCACATTACCAATGCATGAAGTGCTCGGGGTAACCGAGTTTGCCTATTTTTGTAACCAAATTTGGCTTTTTACATCGCAAGCGAGGGCTCCCTCTATGGACAAACTAACGCGCCGAAATGACGTATATTAATGAATTGCCTCCATTATTGGGTTCCTGCTAGTGGCGAACGGCGAATTTTTTTTTCTCGCAGCGGAGCGGTGTGTAAAAACATAAAAGTTTAATCGAGTTTGCGTTAGTCGCCCGCTGCTCCTGGCGGCGCTACCTGCGCGTCGCCGCCGCCGCCGCCGTTGCCCGCGCCCCGCCCCCATAACGCGGTTACTTCGCCCGCCGCGACGCGACGCGTCGTCGCCGAAGCTTCCCCCCACCCCACCCCCCGCCCGCTGCTTTGCGGCCGCGCCGGCGACAGCGGAGGCGATTACACCTGCGACGTTCCCGAACGCGCCCGGTGCGCGGGCGACGAGTATTGATTTCGTCAACGACTCGGGGTCACTCGTCCCCTAAGTGCATGTTAGTGTCGGGTTGTATTCCGCATCCTTGTATGTTATACTAGGAAAACCTGGCAGACGTTGTTCTGGCCTTCATCTCCCTCTTTCCCCTCCCATTATCCTTTCTCACTGTCTATCCCTCCTTCCTCACCCTGTCTCTGTCTGTCTCTGGCGCTCTCTGTCCTTCTCATTCACATTTAATTGCAGATTCTGCACATCTCTGAGCAGGTGAGGTAATATCGGGACGCGCCAAACCAACAAAAATGTAACAGAATGTTCAAGGTCTTATCCTGTAGATTGCAGTATGATAAACATTTCTTTGAGGCTTTCGGCCACAAAATTTTAGTTTTTAAGGCCATCGTTTAAGAGTTATTTAACGATATAGATTCAAAACCCTCCCTAATGTGTTGCGGGTTGTATTTGACATAATATTTAGTTTTGTACTACAGCGACACTTAGTGGAGTTACAACAGATTTAACAGCACATAAACCTGGGTAAAAAAAAACACGTAGAAGTGCCAACTTTCATGGAGATTGGTCTCACGGTGTCGGAGTTTAGCTATATATTGAAACGAATTGTTATCACTGATACGATAACAATGCGTTCCGATGCATATCGTACGTTTGAACTGCGCGGCAGAGGCCGGCCCGCCGGCGGAGTCGGGGGGGCCAGAGCCGGTTCAGCGCGAAGAACCGGAGGCCACGAATCACGAGCACGGGATCAGTAGTAGAGCAATGGCGAAGGTAGAGAACGGACGTTTAAGTGCCGTGCGGAAGGATGAGTGAACAATGGCGGAGAGAATAGAAATGGAAAGGCGTTGTGACAAAGAAAGTGTGTGACAAAAGGGGAAGTGTTAGTTGAGAAGTGAGACGAGACAAAACGGGTACAAGAGAGTAGTGAAGTATCACAAGCGGTGGATGGTCAACACGTGGAGTGGGCACAGCGGTGTAGAGGAAGGGAACATTGTATACAAGTATTCGACCTCATTAAGTGCCATTAAGGTGAACAGTCGATGACAATTACAATAAAAGCTAGAAACTGTGATGTAAGAGAACGATAAAACAGTAGTTGGGGAGGACGACGTACCGATGCAGTCGAAACGTTCTAGTTACGTTTTGAAATAGACCACTGCGACCACGAGTGGGGCGGGAAGCGACGACGGCGGCGAAGGTCGGCCGCCCTTCCGAGCGCAGCCGAAGGAAGCGGAATTACCCGAAGGGCGAGGTGGCGCGACAAGACACGTCAGAAAACAACGCATAGAACAAGTGGCAGGAGCGGCACTGCGGGGCTCCCCTCCCCGCGATCCCCTCCCCTCCCCTCCCCCTTCCTGCGGCGCGAGGCGTCGACCCGACGGCGGACGGGCGAACATGAGTCGGCGTGATTCAAATCGGAGTCTCGTGAGTAGAAGCGGCCGGAAGATTGGGAGGGAAAGTAATTAGCTAGTAGAGAACAGTGATCTTGAGTTGAGCCCCCCCCCCCAAGTATTGAAATTATTATAAAGGAGTGAAGCCCCAGGGTAACGGTGAAATTGTTAATGGGATGTAATTAAACACGGGGAAAGAACAGAGTAAATGCTCCTGTGAGCAGCGAAAGCAACCAATTTTGTATGGCGATTGTTTATGTAATAAAGAAAAGTTCTTGTTACCCACTAGTTTCCATTGTGCATGTGATTGGATCCGGAGCCCATTCCCGAATAAGAATTCCTGTCCCCCTTCTTTTTATTATAAATCTTGTGCGAGTCAATCTACGACTCGTCTCAATATATATATATATATATATATATATATATATATATAGAGAGAGAGAGAGAGAGAGAGAGAGAGAGAGAGAGAGAGAGATTCCGGAAGGTGACGGTGGTTGTCCCTCCAGCGGACCACCGCCCCAGCGGAGACAAGTCCTATGCTTCCTATTGGTCTCCCGACATGCCCGGTAGTGTAGTGCATGCACCCAGTAAGAGAGCGTAGAAATGAAGACAAGGGGGGCAAGGTCCGTTAGGGTAAGGTTCCCGCACGCACCTCTAATTACGCAAAAGCCAAGAAAAACTACCGATCAGAGCAGCCAACGGCAAGAAATTCTCCTCCAGACGGCTACCTAGTTAGTGTCGATCATCTGCCTCAGTCTAGATTGGAAACATAGAACCTCCCGGCAACTGTTGCAATGAGGTTGATAGGCAGATTGCGACACGAGCGGCGTGTACGAGCGGCGTACAAGTACGGAGTAAAACCGACCGCGATAGTGTTCTGGATTCGCCTCACACTTGTCGCAATCAACGCACGAAGAATCTGCTTAATTTCATTTTCCACGATATTAAGGAAAATACCAACATTAAAACAAATGAAGGGTTTCTGTTAATATAAAGAGACCACCGTTCCTCGTAATTTTTTTAATATCTCAATTTTGTTCAGTGTGTTTCATCTTGTTATTACCTCAAGTCCTACATATACATGGACTATACGACATACGATCCATGGACAAGTTTCCAGAAAAGGAAGCGGCATTTCGCGAACGTCTGGGGGTTTCGTATTTAATAGACACTCATTTAATTATAAAAATGTTCTCTTATCTACTGAATTAATATTACTCGTAAAAACAATTCAACTCTTCATTGCATGTGAGAGACTAGCAACACTTTTAGTTAGTTTTTCAAGGCTGTTTTCTTACGAAATGGAACTAGTACGGTAAGATGGTAAAGAAACTCCACAAAGTAAACTGATTCTCATGCAAAATGATTTTATCAAACTAGATTCTACATCCTCTACACAACGAAAAACGTCATTTTTACATCTGAATTTTTATGCATTTCCGCTTCAAAGTTTTAGAAAGAAAACTCTTTTATGATATTTTTGACACATTTTGATCCCCAATTCACATTTAAAATATTTTCCAAATGTTTCAAAGTTACTTGACTGAAACTTACTGTAATTTTCTTCTGTGTAATCTAATGTTATCTACTGTGCAATCCAGGATACGAAAAGGCCAACGCAAGTGCGGTGCGTAGGCCGTTAATATATACATTTTGGGTAGCGAAAAGTCACGTAAAGCGGGCAGTGACGTGATGGGTATCCGGTAGAGAAGGGGCACATTTTATCTATTATTTTACATTCGTTTATTTGTGTTTCTATTTCATTCTGTAAATTTGTATTATACAACGTGTTTATCTGATTGTATGTGTATTGTTTCGTTTGTTATTTTTTTTACTTATGCATTTTTTGGCATAGCTGTCGTCGAGCGTACGCTCATCTGCAAAAATAAATTATAATGTTAATAATAATAATAATAATAATTATTATTATTATTATTATATCGGAGCTTTTCTATTTCTTCGACACGGGTATGAAACCAAGCATGACGAACCCTGACGAACTCAAGCGTGCTCCGAGCACGTACGTGCTGTGTACCAGCTCTGCAACGAGATGTGGCGGCGATCATCGAAAAGGGTCGATTCTTTCATCAATCCTTTCTACTCGCACTACGCATAGGCGTTTGCTCGAAGGCGTGATGTAATATAAATGCCAAACACCTGGTGCGGATGAAGTTCAAGTTTCTACCACTGAATTATGGTTGACTTTTTTTCACTGTCTCTTTTTTTCTTTCTTTTAACATGCTTTACTGATCTTTTTCTTCACGATACTCTGAAGTCCCATTGAATAAATGTTTGCAGTGGATGCAAAGTTGGTTCCGCGTGGCTGCCTAGTGCATAAAAACTTTGCGTGTGGTGTATTAATCCACCTACAATCGTAATGAGTAAGATAGGAGGTGATCTTTTTTGCATAGAATCCGCATTCAATAGTAGATGTTTCCTTCTGAAGGTTTTTGTTGACATCGATATCACCATATATTTTATACAATTAATAATATTCCCTTTTAATACCCGTGAAATGTTTGCCAGCTACCGCAGTTAGATATAAATATTGTTGAATGGGAGTTCTTTTTTCTACCTTCTTCTTCTTCTTCTTCACTATCAGGCCTGTTCCGTCTTCACTCCAACCATCTCTTCCTAGGATGTACTATTTCTCGTCTTCCTACAGGTTTATAAGATAATATTGATTTTATTATTCTTGTGTTATCCATTCTTTTTATATGTTGTATCCAGGATTGTTTATTTTCTTTAATTCGGTCATTCATGGAATATATATTTAGATCAGATCTAATCTCCTCATTTCTGATTTGATCTAATATCGAGCAACCTTTCACTCTCCTCAGAAATTTCGTCTCTACTGTTTGTATTCGTTGTTGCTCTTTTGCTGTTAGATTCCACGATTCGCTTCCGTATGTTAATACTGGTGCTGCCATTACTTTATAAAATTCTGTTTTTCACCCTATTGTAAAATTATTTGTTGATGGAATGCTTGATGTCCATCGTTTATAATGTATTTGCGAAAGGAAAAGATGGTAAAATGTTCACGTGAAGATACCGAAAGGGAGGACGTGGAGGAGGTGATGAAATAGCTACGGCTTACCGTTCATTCGACCTTGCTGGGGAACACGTTGGCGAGTTCTTCTCGAACCACGTTCACCCCACACTGAAACCATGCAGTTTGCGAATTTCCACGGCTGCATCTTAGGTTTATGTTACTTTCAAGTTCACAGTTCCGAATTGTTCCGTTGGTTGGTCCCAACAGTTCCAAATGGTTCCATGGCAGCAAGTTTTGCGGTCACATTATGTTTACGATGCATTCTGAAAGAGATGTTACTTCCGTTCATACTACCAGTCATATTGACAATTTGGGCTTAGGATGGGAAATACATTTATTTAAATTGATATGCTATTAATAATTTTATATTCGTTAGCTATTTAAAAGGATTTTGTTACGTTTATGAAAATAACAACAGTGTTTGATACAGGTGAGAAGACAATGTAAGGTTTTTGATTGGGTTGTCTTGATTCTGATGATCTGCAATACGACCATGAAATACGCTTTATTTATGTACCGCAATTGTTTGTATTAATAATTTTTGTAAGTTATTAGAAGTTTGTGAAATGAATCGTTGGATGCAAAGAGCGACCACCAGTAATTTACATTCGAAATTAAGGAGCGCGAATACAACGACCAATACGTTCGATACTGATCACTTCAGTGTAGCGAGTCCATTTGACTCTTTCTAGAGAGAACAGAGTACAATCAATTGTCTTTGTTGTTTGGAAGAGATGTGTCCCTTAATTTATTAAAGAAAGAGATATTCACATCACCTTCTTCTGGCTGAGGCAAGCCATATGCACCTAAAGTGCATTTGATGAACCTGTAACTTTGTCTTCTGAAACATGTTGGATGCTGTGGACATGGGCTGGTTGATCATTCCGTGTTTGCGGGTGCGTCAACTGCTATGGTCATTATTCCCGCAATTGTAGTGCACATTTTATCAGGGTGGTGTTCTTCCCGATCTAGATATCTCCCATCAGCACGGCACCGTCCCAGCCGGAACAAGTATAAGCTTTCCCACCGGCCTTCCGACTTGTGTGGTAATGTAATGCAGGCAAGTGTAAGTGTGTGTAAGTAAGGGTTCAAAGAGAGGAAGGAATGATTGCGCGCTGTCTATGGCCCGTCTTTTAAAGAGTACTGCTCCGGCATTCGCCGGGTATCGATCGAAGAAACCACGGAAAACTACCGATCAGAGCCGATTAGAATTCTCCTCCAGACAGAATGCAACCCTAGAACCACTCAGTCAGAGGCACTTCAGTGACACTAGTTGATGTCCTGAGCGGTGGACATGAACTAGAGTAGTGTAGTCAAGGTCGATGCCACGAGAGGGAGTCCTGTGGCACGAAAGCCACGACGAAATCGCCCCTCCACGCAGTTCATTACCCAGCCACCAGAGACAACGCCATTCACTATTGTAAAACGGCGGGGATACTAATAGTTTCCTTTTTGGACGCTAGTAGCGCAGTGGCGCAGTAGCTAGTAGCGCAGTTCCTGGCATGCTATGGTGCCATGAGGCATGCCACAGCTACCAGTAGAAGACTTTGACAACACTGAACTCGAGATCTGAGGGTCGAAGCACTCGAAAAGGATTCCGCATGCGATCCCTGGGCGGCCACGCAACGCTGCATCGAGTAGCCAGCGATCGGGTTCTATCGACCGGCCAGCTGCATTTGATTTCAGCGTGGACCTCCCGGTGCCGATCTGCATTAGCGGCGTTTTCGACGATAATGCAATTTTTAATTCTCGTGATACGCGGAGGGAAATGGTTTTCATGGGCAGGCGTGCATTCCTATTTCATAATAAAAACTCAATTTCGTAATAAAAAGTCCATGTTATTAATGCATTACTCTTTAACGGTAAGTGAATATGCACCGTACTAAAACTCATAAACTGTAGGGTGCAGTCATTAAAAATCTATCGAGTTTGCGGGCAATTTTATTTTATTATTGAGAATATGAACCTGTATTTAACTTCCATTAGCGGCGTCTGCGTACGCGATAAAAGTAGAATGAATTGTGTTGAATCGAATGAAACAATGTGTACATCTCGTTTTATATTTTCCCAGGAAAGTTAGCGTGACTGGTACCTCTTTCTATTACATGAAGTTCACAAATTAAATGTTTAAAAGTTGGAATCTTCGAGGTATGAGCTATGAATTAAAACATTTTGAACTATTTCGTAATAGAGACTCACAAATTGCTTTCCACATCTCTATTTTTATTCGGCTTACGCTCTTAGGATATATTTTTTTGATCAAACGATGGCCAAAGCCGACCATTGAACACGGCTACTGTCTAACAGTCTTCATTCCGCGCAGGATGTTAAGCTATTTCTACTAGTATATTACAATAAATCCATAAATTAATTTGATACAATCATAAATCTTCACATCGAATTAAAGTTTGATATACTTTTTTAATATTTTATAAATCATAATTTTTTATCCATATTAATGTCAATTCGGTGGAACATTCTGTTTAGGCAAACGAACAGCGATCTCCAATTATCACATTAGGTTTACGAATCCACGTAACAATGAAATACGGTTCAAAGATTAGTCAGTTTCCAGCAGTTTCAAAATCATCCTTTCCGGGCGGCAAGTTCTCAGGGACCACAGGAGAACTTTTCAAACCCTGTCTTTGTTTGGACATACACGAAAATCATCACAATCGCTATCGACCTTAGTCTCTCTTAACTACTTCATTCCGAATCCTGAATCAACGCGTTTCGCCGTACCGTGGGATGGACGAGATGAATTGATGGACGACCGTTATTGATGAAACGACGGATGATACATCAGTGGGGGAATGAAAGAAGGGGAAACGAGAACATTTTGGGAAAAGCTGCAAACCTGCCGTGAACCCCGTTTTGCATCACACATTCCATACTGATCGACGGAATTTGAACTCCGGTCCAAGGAGTGGAGAAGGGGATTGGTCGGATCGCTACAACACGGGTCACGCCCACCATAACTTTAGGGTTCTCTGAGGGGCCCTCCAGAACAATCGTTTTGTGTAGGCTTTACTGGTAATTACAAAGAGAAAGACGAAAGAGAACATTTAATTTGTCACTGGATTCTTAATAGATACAAGCAACGATGAAAGAAAATAAGTCTGAATTTATCTTTTGCCCTGAACTGTTGTGGTGTTTCAGCGTTTCGTTAGCGGTTAGTGTCATGAGGAATGTCATTCCGTAAAATTTTGCAAAATGTGTGTGAAGCCTCTTAAATTGAGAACTCTGAAAAACAAATTACAAAAAAATCAATATTCATCACAAATGAAGGCAAGTAAATTGCAAGTAGAAGAGTATAGTTGTAGCTTTGAACAATTTCTACAAATGCATTTTGTTTGGAATGGAAGTTTGGACGGTAAATGTTGGAATGATGAGGTCTACGTTGCTTCATGTTCATTAAAACTACAATTTTAGAATTTTCTCTTGCAATAATCGTGCAATGATCTTGAGCATTGAAAGTAAAATGTAGTTCGAGACTTTCATGTCAATAAATTCGAATGCGGAAAATCTCAAAATCCTACAAAGAAACACTGAGTTAAAACAAACACAAAAAGAAAAAATAACACCAAATCAGAAGAAAGCCTACTATTGGGTCCATGTAAAATTTCAACCAGTCTGTGCCAGAGTATTTTACAAACTAGAAAGTTCTTTCTTTTGCGAAAAGAATTCTTTAGTAAACCCTCATTAACACGAATTCCTAGGGACCGAAATAATCGGAGTTCGTTTTACTAAACTTAAGTGTTATTCGATTATTAAAAATGGCCGTATTACTGTAATCCCTTGCCAGGACCTAAGTTTTGTTCGTGTTACGGAGAAAATCGTGTTAAGCCAGTTCGTGTTAACGAGGGTTTACTGTATTTCCATTTAAAATCATAGAAATAAATTTCTTTGTAAACATAGCAAATGCCCAACATTTAGTAATTTGTACTACCGAGTTATTAACTTCACTAACCACACGTTACCTAGATTACATTAGATTTATTATTAATTCTGCAATTAAGTATCATTACTTGGTGGCAGAATATCTTAACATGCATTAAGCTAACACTGACTAACAATAAATTACAAGAAAGTAGTTAATTTAAAAAACAATAATTAAGAATAATTGTACATAATTTCACAGCGCAAGCCTTATTCCAATTCATTTTACTTCACTTCACTAACCTGTGATGCATTTCTTTCCCTCTACTACACAACACTGCACTGCACTACACGTATAGAAATAAAATAAAAATGACAATACTAATACTACTACTATTAATAACAATCAAACAAATTACTTAATAGGAAATACTACTAAATTAACAGTAGAAACTAACAATAATACAATGACCTAAAATATAGATAAATAGCTAGGGAACTAATTCATTGCTTGGTCACAGCTCTTGCATCGTCCGCGCATCCATTGTCCTTCGCGAAAACAACTCCGGCCTCTTCCCGTAACAGGGCGTCTTTGTTTCCTTTCCCCTGTTTTTTCCCTTCGATCGGCCTCCCAGTGCCCTGTCCTCCATCCACGCCTCGTGGCCCGCACGGCCCCGCCCCGAGAGGAAACGAAGCAGCGAAGCTCGTTACAGCAAAATAAAGAGAAGCGTCTTCCGAGCGCACGAATCAACTTCGGTAATTCGTGCGGCATCCTACGGCTGGGTTGCGGGCCGCGACGTGACAGAGGGGCGGGGAGGGGAGGGGGTCAGATGGAGGAAAATGGAGAGTAACGAAGGGAAGGTGGGAGGGATCAGTGGAGGGGGAAAAGGAACGGAGAGACCAAGGGTGGAACGGACGAAAAACGGGAAAATAAGAGCGGAATGGGAGGTGGAATAAAGGAACGCAGAGTGCAAGGATAAAACGAAGGATTGAAAAGGAAGGAGGAGGGGGAAAGGAAGGAAGAGGGGGAGAGGAAAACGTACCGTCCGCTAGTCAGAACAAGGCAACGCCGTAAACAGCGGGCCAACTTGGACACCTCACGATTCTGAAATGCGTTCACAATAGGGAAGCGGACAAGGGCTTAACCCATTTTCTCAGGGCGAGAGAGAAAGTGGGGATGTGACGGTGGCGCCCGATGTGTCACAGAAATAATGACCGTTGGGGAGGCGACGCGACGTGCGTCATCGGCAGCCTCTACACAGGCGGGGGTGCGCAACAACCCGGCAGGCTTTGAACCCGAAACCTCTGCCGCGATGCTGTCGCCGTTCCGGGCCCGTCAACTACTATGGCCCTTTAGTACCGTAAGTACAGTGAATGTTTTGCTCAGTAGGTGGCGGTGGTCTTCCCTCACTAGATGGCGATATCCGGCGCCGATCTACAGTTGACTTGCGGGGGTTTCCCCGACCAGATATCTCCCACTAGTGGGGCACCGCCCCAAACCGGGTCAAGCTCTAAGCTCCCGACCGGTCGCCCGGCATGTGTGGTAGTGTAATGCATGTTGGTTGTATGTTAGGAGAGGATAGGCAAGGAAGAGGTAGGAAAGATCGCGCGCGGTCCGTGATCCGTTTGTTAAGGTACTGTTCCGGCATTGGGATGGTGGTGATCGGCGAAACCACGGAAAACTACCGATCAGAGCAGCAGGCCGCTAGAATTTATCCTCCAGACAGTGACTGAATTCGAACTAGCTGACAAGCTAGTGTCGAAAATCCTGCCGCCGTCGGGAGTATGGTCCGATTAAAATAAGTTGGTGACTGACAGTTGTGCTTCTGAAGCTGTAGCTTCATACAATATGAGGGTATGATTTGGTTACTTTAATAAGTATTTATTTCAAGTGTTTACTTTCGTGTGCCAGGAACACGTGCTCAGTGGTACGCTACTTATCAACGTCGCTTCCTACCATTCGCAACTGTCAATCACCAACTTATTTTAATCGTACCATAGTATCCTAGGACCTCCCGGTCAGAGGGACTGCAGTGACATCAGTTGATGCCCTGAGCCATCTCGACCGGTCGCTATCGCGAGCACGCCTCGATGCGTGCGAGACAGCAGCTAGCGTTTTACGAGCTCCCGGTTCGCGTCGGACAGACGTTCATGTAATGTTGGTAGATGCTAACGTTCTGGTAGTAAATCCCACCAGTACATATTCTAAACAAACTGTTTATACACCAAAGTCGTCCTGTCTGATTTCTGCAACCTACGACGGACCTGGTGACCAACGGTGGCAAGCAGCAGAAGAACTCTTCATATACTATTTTCGAATCAAAATTTGGTGTCGGTTTGATAAAGTGCCGTTTGAGTGTTCCTGAAAATGAGTCATTTTACACGTGTTCAGTCGACAACTCTTAAGTTTTTGAGAAAACACATGAGATCATAATGATGAGTGTCTACTAGTGGATTAAAGTATGAAATACATTTGTAATGTCAATAATCACAATGCGCAAAAAAATAGTATGTCATATTTGATAAATCAAAAGGTTTAGTAAAAAATGGCGCTATGATTTAGCATCTTCATATACTGAACATTTCAACTCTGAGTATTCAAGAAAGCTATCAATAAAAAAAGTGCATATGAAATGATTTTAAAATGTATAATTGAGGAATAATTTACTTTAAGAAAGAATACGGTACTGCCAAAACGGGTTCTATGAACATCACTCTTTTGCAACAGTACATAACTTTCTTCATATTACCCGCACGTGTACGAAAAATTAAATTGTATAAATAAATATATATCACTGAAGAAATGAAAAGTCTAACCATTTTATCAACGTTTCGTAAGTTCTTATTAAAGGCGGCTCTACACATTCGGCATTCGCCGAGTAGGGAGCTACTGCTCGCCCAATCCCGAACAGCTGATGCTCCCTTCCTTTAATGCGTCTAAAGGCGGCTCCACACATTCGTTATTCAAACAGCAAGCAACCGCTCGCCGAATTCCGAGTAGTGTGGATGAGTTGTTTGCCAATTGCCGAGTGACGAACATACATCCTACGACCTATGACGTCCTATGACATCATATCGATACATCATATGACGTCCTACACATCGCGTGTCAGTCTTTTGGACACAAAGGATGCGAACATTTGCCGAACGCATTAGCTGGTCGGGATTGGGCGAGCAGTAGGTCGCTGCTCGGCGAATGCCGAATGTGTGGACCCGCCTTAAAAGACCGACATGTGATGGGAAAGGGGGAGCACCGAATGTTCGTCACTCGGCAAACAGCAAACAACTCGTCCACACCACTTGGAATTCGGCGATCGGTTGCTCGGTACTCGCCGAATAACGAAATGTGTGGAGCCGCCTTGCTCAACCTAACTACAACGATCTCCTGTCTTCATTACATCGCACAGCATTTACATACTTTTTTTCTGACCCATACATATTTTCAGAAACAATCCACTTGTCTCCACCACTTTTCCCCAGACGCATCCCCAATCTGGCAACACTGTCGGGTCGGCGAGGGGCGAAGAGAAGGGGGGGGCGCCCAGGCAGTCGCAGCAAAACAGAAGAGCGAGAGAAAGGGGTGCGCGCGGAGCGGGAGAGAGAAACAATTAGCAGGAATTGGCTAAGTAGCTGTTCCCCGCTCGCGGAGCCCGATAATTCATCTAGTAATATAACGAGATGTTAATTTTAGCGGCCCGTAATTCATAAATAACGCTAGCGGGCGACGCCGCGCCGCGCCAAGGAGCCGCCGCCTTCGCCGACGGCGGCGGGAGAGGCGTGCGCGAGCGCGCGGTGTTTCAGTGTAATTAATAAGTAAAGGATGTTCTTGGGAAGCCGGCCGGCGCGACGCGGGGCGGGGCGACGGGCGGGGCGGCAAGGCGTCGCCAAGAAAGGTGGTGGAGAGGGGAGGGCCGGGTGCGGGACGGACGGCAAGGCGTCACCAAGAAGGGTGGCGGGGCGGGGCGGGGAGGGAAGGGGAGGGGCGACGCGGGGCGGGGCGGTGCGACGCGGGGCGGCGCGGGGAAGGGCGGGGTGGCGCGGGTAGGGGCAAGGTGGCGCAGAGCGGCGCGAGGAGGGAGGAGGCGGCGCGAGGTGGGGTGGGGCGGCGCGGGGCACGGGCGGGGAGGGTGCGGGGCGGGGCGCGGTGGCGTGGGGCGGCGCGGGGCGGGGCAGGCGCGGGGCGGGGAGGGAGTGGGACGGGGGTGGGGCGGGACGGGGGCGGAGCGGGGGCGGGGGCGGAGCGGGGGCGGGGCGGAGCGGGGGCGGGGGCAGGGCGGGGGCGGGGCAGGGCGGGGGCGGGCGGCAAGGCGTCGCCAAGTAGGGTGGCGGATTTGTCCTGGATCGCGCTTGCGCTCCTTCGTCGCGTACCAGCTCCGCCTGCCTCTTCCTTCCATGCTCAGCGCGGGCGGAGGCGACGGGGCTGGGGTGCCACACGTCGACCGTCCTGCGTCTTTGGATATCGTCTTCAAGAATCGTGCGCTATTCAGACGGATTGCGAAAGTATACGAGAACAGGTGGGGGGAGGCAACTCCAGACTAAAACTGAAACATTTTGAGAAAAATTCTCGCTGAAAGCTCTGCTTCGATTTTAACTCGGAATCCACTTGAAGAAATGGGGAAGGAAATGCACGATATAGAGAAACCGCCTCCATACATTTCTTAATACTTCTAATTTCGTACAGCCTGAGTTTAACTCAAGCAGCGTTCTCTGACCTGGAGGTCCTCGAATTAGAATGTCGAATGACAGATTTCGAGTGGCAGATTTTCGACACTAGCAAGATAGCTAGGTTGAAAACCGTCAGGAAGATAATTGTTAGCGGCTACTGCTCTGATCACTAGTTTTCGTGGTTCCTCGAGCACTTTAGGCGAATGCTGGAGCAGTACTCTAACAATGGGCCATGGACCGCGCGCGATCTTTCCCTTCATCTTCCTTGCCCTATTGTCTCCCCTACACTAGCACGCACTCACATCATACATGTCGGGAGACCAGTCAGGAGATGTCAACTTGTCCCGGTTGGGGCTCCGGCTGGGGGAAGTACCTGGAAGGGGAAACCTCACGCATGCGACGTTTAAGTCAGCGTCGAATCTCACCAACAGCGGGCAGAAAGAATCGTCACTGCCGGTATTGCTTAAAACAATCACAACACTAACAGGACTAATAACCTGTAGCAGTGACGTAGTGCGGAAAGATGAACCAATCAAACTTCACGTCTTCCATTCAGACTCACGTGTTTAAATGAAAATATTGGAAAGTGCGCGGTACGCTCTCGTCAAACTTACAAGCGACTTGCATTGTTTCGCCGAGTTATCAGAAAGACTACGAGGTTTCCAGTGCAACCCACTTTCACCGCCTCTGATTATAGACTTCAACTATCGCTATGTTCTGCTAGATCAGGGGTTTCCAACCTGCAGCCCACCGGATCTTTTTGTGCGGTCCGCGACTGCTTTGAAAAAAATTATTATAGCAACCAACTACAATACAACTGCACAATTCAGTTTATTTTTATTTAATGATATATAAATTTTCTCTGTATTTACGTTAATCATTAGGTATATTGAATAAAGTGGATCTAAAATATATATGTTTCGGTACAATCTGAGTAGTTAGGATGAAAACCATCTTAAATTGCGGTGCGGCCCGAGGTTTAACTAGAATTGATTTGTGGCCATAAGCCCTTCTAAGTTGGACAGCCCTGTGCCTACAATCACGATACAAGAGAACCCCCATTTCAAAACTGCATCCCTGTTGAAATAGTTCTCGCTGACTGCTCTGCAATCAACTCGGGCAAATTATAAATGGAAAGGGGTTGTAAGAGAAAAGTTGTGGCAAAGATTGTGTGACAAAAACTGTGGTGTCGCAGCCAAATGAGAGAAGACAATATGCGGGCAAGAAGATAAAGAGAGATTCATGTAAGAAAAAGCAATTTTGACAGCTAGTGCTGGCAACATAACCGAAGGTTTTGTGGTCGTTGTGTCCCTTGATCCCATTGAACTCTCCTTTCTCGATTCGTTCGTTTGCAGTTGGCTAACTTGTAAATGGTTTCGACGCTTCCTTTTGTGATGTCCTCGTCCGACGAAATATAGTGCGCCACGAGAAATAATTGAAATTAGGAAGTGCAGTGCTATTCTGTAAAAATTTATTTTTTTTATACACATTATATGGAATTTACTTTTTGCGTGATAAGTATTATGTTTATTTTAAAACCGAGTCTTGAACGTAATGGTGCGTACTGGTGCACGTGTTTCTGAGCAGCTGCCGCGGGCGGAGGGATACTTCTCTGAATTACATGTGATGTTCACTTGTTTAGCGAACTGTCACTTTGCTTGTTCTTATTGTGAATTCTTCTATACAAGACGCACGCACGGAGGGCAACGCACTCAGATATTGAAGTCGTAGGCTCTCCGGCGGCCGGAGTCGTGTGGATGATCTTGGCTGTCCGGGTGACGCGTCGCGTCGAATGCTGCATTCGCATTCCAGCCCTGACGAAGACCACGACAAGATGGTCGAAAACAATCGGCAAGACAGCCTTCGACGCGGCGTCACCGGACAGCCAAGATCATCCACAGCACTCAGTTATTGTTGGCGGTACGATTTTCTATATGATAGAGGTGTTTATTGCTTCCAAGTACAGAATTCCCTCTCTAAACAAAGATCTACTGCTTCAACCGAAGACTTGGATTTCTGAATAACTGAATTCCTGTTTGCATTGACTGTGTAATGGTGCCACTTTGGCATTGTATTCTTATAGAATAAAATAGTGTTGAATATCTCCCGGAGTTTCTTTAAATTTTCGCGTTCTCTCTAAAGGATCTTCGATCTACTTTACTACTTTGGCGAGTGAATGGAAAGTACGGTGTAAGAAAACATCTTCAGACATTTCTTAATTCTTCTACTTCTGCTGCATTTCATGACCATTTTCTGTAGACGATTCTATTGCGGGTTCACGGGTTTTGGTCCAAAATAATAAGCTATTCCAGTTTGCCGACGTTTCGGAGTTTATTATTGCTCCATCTTCAGGGCTGGACAAGTTTCACAACAGGGTTATTACGAATATTGTCAACAATGATAATTACAATTGCATATTAAAAACTATGTATAAACATCTGGCCGCCTGTTCATATTAAAAACTATGTATAAACAATCAATGAAGCAATCTTATCTTTATCTGGCGCATTCGCTTTGTTTTCTTGCGGTTGGCAGTCCACCACTCCTAATTTCTTCAAACCATTACCCTCTAGAACAGAGGTGCTAAAATTATAAAATGAGCAACATCTTCCCGATTTATGAACTCATCCTCTGATCTCAACGTTAGTGGG